>OMOV01084376.1:4075-15115 GCA_900312565.1 Beryx splendens | reverse complement strand
AGGTCATTCATGTCAGCAAAGTCTTTAACTTCCTCCTCAGATGAGTTTCTACCAAGTCTTAAAGCCACAAGTCAAATGCCTGCCAGCCTGATAGTTGGCTACACTGCAGATCAAGCTAATTCAAAAGTGTGCTCGAGATTAGACACAGGATAGTAAATTAATCCGTTTTTTTGGCTCCATGACTTAACAAGCGACTCCTCATCCTCATGAGTTCCCCTCTGTCAAAGTCTTTGGTCACCGACCCCAGTCAACATTTCATTGGCCCAGGACCCCTTCATGTCAGATAGAACTAACATGCAATAATAATCACCTTGATGTACTGTATACACTACAGCACTACAAAATGCAGTTACAAAGCAATTGACAAAAAACACATAAAATCAACAGCAAAAGCAGCATGGCTAGATCAAATTAAAGGCCATTACTAGTCTATAAAGTGAGGATGAAGAAGTGATTTAGCCAAAGTCTAGGAGCCCTGATGGCAAAGACCTGATTGCTTCTTGTCTTTATTTGGAACAGCCGATAGATATGCTACCTTCCTGATGAGCTCAGGCTATGATCTGGCTCATATAGGGTTAAAATAATTCCTGAAACTAACAGGTGACCTATGTGCAGACGCTAAGGTCTTTTTGCTCCAGTAAGAATCTCAGCTGCTGCATTTTGTACAAGTTGGACACGAGAGAGGGACTTTGGAGTGAGGCAGGAATACAGAGAGTTACAGCAGTCTAAGAGATAAAAGCACGGGTGACTTTCTCCACATCGCTTAAGGATAAAAAAAAAAACTGCTTAATTTTAGAGCTATTCTTCAGTTGAAAGAAACAAGATTGCACAACTCTCTTAACCTGCTCATCAAGGCTCAAATTATAATCAAAAATTACACCCAAGTGTCGAGCTGCTCGCAGACATGGTAGATCAATTTAATGGAGTTGGGTGGGCCAAAAAAGACTATATTTCTCATTTAGTTCCATTAAGATGTAGAAATTCCTGTGACATCCAGCACTTAATATCTTCGAGGCAGTTTTTTGGAAGTGGTCACAGTGTTCGTTATATTTTACAGGCAGAGAAGACTGCGTTGCAACAATGAAATAATCGCAAAGCTGTGCTGTTCGCCTCTCTTTGGGCAAACCATCAAGCCAGGCTGGTAGAGAGCTGATGATCCAGAGGCTAAGCCCATAGTTACTTATCTACTGAGAGGTTTACAGTTAGGTCACTGTTTTAGCCCCCTTATCCTCTGCCCTGCTACTGCTCCACTGACTGGGTCACTGCACACACACACACAAACTGAGAGAGAGAGAGAGAGAGAGAGAGAGAGACAGAGAGACAGAGAGACAGAGAGAGAGAGAGAGAGAGAGAGAGAGGAATGGGTTGGATTCAAACCTAGAACTCTATGTAGTCTGTCAGGTCTATGTAGAGGGTAACTGTTGACAGAGGTGAGGTATTCTACACGCAAATATTTTCATCCATATAGAGTAAGAGTTCATTTGTTTCACTTCAGACTGGAACATAATTGCTATTTGGGCCTGCTTCAAAGTACACCAAGCAGATCTGATTGAAGACTATGCACAATAAAGTCAAACTCTTGAATGACTGTAATCTGAGGTGCTGCATAAGGCCACAAAGGGTTAGTGTGCCACCCCACCTCCACCAAAACCACCACCACCTCCTTCCCAGCACAGGTTAAATTATTCATTTTGCAAGCTTGTAGACTGTATGTTAATAGAGTTCTTTTTTTTCTGTTTTCACACTATATCATGCCATCCAACTTTTTACGTCAGTACATTTAAGTCTAGTTACCGACTTAACATCACCCAACTTCCTGAGAGCAAAGTGAAAGTCATTTAACACGGTTTTATTGAATGAAAAAAGTTCCAGTATCAAATCAAAATGAGTTGTAATAGCAAAAAGATTAACAAGATAGATATTGCATTAACCTGCGTATGATTGTATCCTGCCAAGATAGCACTTGGACGTCCCGGTGAGAAGCGAATGATTTCTGATGGCCATCCAGGCTTTTTCCTCTTTGAAAAGCCCAGATCAAATAGGCTCACTCTTGTCAGCACCTAAGCGGGAGAGCTTCCCATATGAACGATTGATTGACAGGAAGACATAAGCTGACTTTTTAATTTCCATACCTCGCTTCAAATTAAACCTCCACCTGGGATGAAAGCATAGGCTATCCTGCATCGACAGCTCCCAAATGATAGGAAATGGAAATTTTGATTAGGAAAGGAAGAGGGATTTTCATTCTGCTGGATCTCCCAATACTGCTGATGGTTGACATTTTTTCACACAGATAAAATAGTGATGACAATTGTCTTTTTAGGGATTTTTTCAGTATTAGTCAAACTGATAAAAACACCTCTGGTTCGGAAAGAGGTATACCACTTTGGATAGCGGTGATATTACAAATGTGTATTAAAGTGTTAAAGCAATGCTGAAAGCCTCGCCTGATATTCAGACTGAATGTGCCATTTTATTCCCACTCCATTGTTCAGCCTGAGATTGGCTCCTTGTTGGCCTAACTTATCACTGTGACTGACGTAGGCCTATCTGGCCACTCTGATGTTATTTTCAGTTACGCTGATGCTGGCCGTATTTACTGACTTCACCAAGAATGTTGGTGGTTTTTGACAAAAGTATCATCTTTGCAAAGACAATATGTGGGTTAAGGACTGATTTCAACAAATATTCTGCTGAAATGCCAGTGAAAAGCCGCTGCATGAATGGTTCAAACTACGCTACTCCCACAAAGGCACTGATTGGCTCAATTGTTTCTCCGAGCTACAACACGCTGTTGAATAGAGCTATATGAGACTCTCTGAATCGCTCCACAGACGTGGGGACACGATTAGCCTGGACCCAGGCTACTGAAAGCCATACAACAAAAAAAGATGTCATGTTAGCAAATATACTAAGTAAAAAGACTGAAGCAGCAATATACAGAACATAATATTTTGCAATGACCAAAGAAAATACAATAGCATGTTACACTCACATGAAAATCTGATAGAAATTGTCTAAATAATTTCATAGAAACTATTACTTTTCCCAGTGAATTCAAATTCTAGCCCAACCTGCATCAACACATCCAGACACGTATGCAAATGTTCAGACACACATGACTTTTAAATGAGCGGAGTGCAACGGTGAATACATTTTAGGCATCACCAACCTAATCAAAAACATACATTCCCTCAAACAGCTGTCTGTTGTGTACTGTTTGTGTGTGTGTGTGCGTGCGTGCGTGCGTGCGTGCGTTCGTGCGTGCGTGCGTGTGTGTGTGTGAGACAAGGCTGCATAGCCACCAGAGAGTAAGAGTAAATGTGCAGCTACTTTTATTGTGTGTAGTTTATGAGACAACATACATTAAACCCACTGTAGCTGCAGTAAATAAAGCATGTTGTAAACTTGTGTTCGTGGAAGAGCTTGTAAATATAAACAGTCGCAATGAGGTCAACATCAAAGTAATAGTAATGCTGTTTGAGCGGTGAAATACAACTTAATGCTCCACGGCAAAATGGCTTTGCAATTTGCACCTGAAGTAAAAAGGAAACTTGGGGTTACAGCCCACAGTAGTTAGCAAGGAACGAAACTGGTGGTGGCAGTCAAACAATGGCTCTTTATTTGCGGTGGGATTACATGTGGTACAAAAACTTGTGATTTTGTCAAAATCGGCAGACTGTCGTTCTATCAAACTATTAACATGAATTCCCCAATCTTTTATTTTGAGATTATAAAAACACAAATCAACATCTTCAGATGAAATTGTGTTTTTTTTAAGACTGTGCAGTCATTTGCTGCGCTGTGTAGATTCATACTTGAGCAGAGGTTGTGTTCTTTGATGTGCAGCATTCACTGATGTACAGCGTTCACACTGCCAGTGATTGGACTGACTGTACAACCTTGGCTCTTCAAAACATTTCAAAACAGTCTAATGTGTCTCTCTGCTTCAAGAACAACTTGAAGAAGAAGTAAGCTTTTTTAAGTTTATTATTCCATCGTCAAGTGCTGTTCTGACACCGCTAAATGGAACAAGACACAATATGGCTGACACCAACGATGACAGTGACAGTCTTTAATTTACCACATGGAAGAGATTTAGCAGCATACAGTTCTCTGTATGAGTGGCAAGCACACATTTACTTTAGTGACCATAAGTTACTGGAAATGGAACTGTAATGTCAATCTAAATTCCCAATTTTTTTGTGTTGTGTGTTCCTAAAGAGAAGGGAAAAACAACAGCACAGCAACATTTTCAAGTCCTAAAACGTTTTCCAAGGCACTCACCAAGACGTTAAACCTGGAGCCTGTGCTTACAGCCTGCAGTGGAGTCGTTTCTGAGAATATGATTTACTTTAAGTTCAGATGATCAGCATTTAAAAGCATCCCTGCTGTTAAACCCATATTATAATGTGCAGTTGATGCTAATTGAAGTTTATTGATTTGTGTTTAAAAGCAAGAATCCACTTAGCCATTTGAAATTAGCCTCAGAAAAAGTTGCAATTTTGAAATGAGATCAAGAACTTCAAACATTTGATTTGCAGCAGCTTAGTCAAATTCATACGCTGAGACAGAAATGACAGCCAGCTTTGAGATTCCTTTTACTGATCACGTTTCATTACGTTTGGCAAAAGGGCCTGCGCCATTACCATGAGTAACATCATAAGTTATGAATGAGGCAAACGGCAAATGGCATAACACATCAACGCTAAGGGCATCAGCGTTCATTTGGAGCTGTTTGAGTGTCACAGCACACTGCATAGGGCTAGACAGCATGAGACGGAGAGCAAAATGAGCTTGACGTACACTTCTCTCCCTTCAACATGACTCCATTTTACAATGCGATGCAGGCCTTGCTGCAACCCAACTCATGTGTCAAGCTGTTATGGACTTCAACAACCTCCCCACCCCCACCCCATACACACACACACACACACACGGATAATCAGTGGAAAAGTTGACTCGGCCCCATCACCATCAGATGTTTTGTTTCTTTCAAGCATGTTTTAAGGATTAACACATGAAAGCAATTGAGGGCCATGGTCTGTCATGATCACTGTAGGGGGATTTGTGGATCATTATATGAGCTGCTCGCTAACATGGGGCTGTAGGGGGGCGGCTGGGCCCCCCTGCCAGGAAACCCAGTCAGGGGCCTGAGAAAGTTTTGTCATTTTGTGTCTTACATTTTGTCATTAGTAGCCGACTTTTATGATAAACAGTGCGTCAACTTTGCTTCACCCTTGTTTTGCCGGCTTCAATTGACTCCTTCAACCCTCTCATGTTGGGGCATATCACTTAAGAATTCCTATGGCCTAAAACAGCTCAGTCTAGATTAATGAGTAGGAAAGTTTCATCCCAAAAAGATAGGAAATACATTATGTTTCACTTCAGAAAACCCATAGTTTGGTGTATCACTGAAAAAGTGGAGTAGAGTGGTGCTTCGGTGTATTCAAAAGCTTAACAACACTGATTGGTTACAAAGGACTTAATCAAGGAATCATTTTATTTTTGATAAACAACTTTGAAGGAATCAGAAACACTTTCTTCACCAAGTACAATAAGTGTACTTACTCTTCTTACGGGTTGAAAATGGAATGGACTGGGTATTAAACTTGAAATTCATTGTGGCTCGCTGAAGCTTGCAAGTACATTCTGTAAGTCGGAATAATGTACTTCACCAGAAACCCTTATAATCAATAAACAAGCAACAATAAAGCACACCGAAGCACACATCTGAAAATAGATTTCAGCTCACATTAGTTGTCCTCTCCCTCTATGGCAGTTGTTCCTTTCCTCTTGGTCTGTACTACCCTGCATCTTTCCAAAGGCCTTTCATTGCCTTCTACCAACAAGTTTGCTTTCATACATCAAGGAACTAACATGCAGTTTAGTGATGCATCATGCAGCTCTGAATGATTTCTCAAGGCCTGTTAGTTTACTAAGAAGGGTCTGAAAAGGCGTTTTTAGGTTTGCTATTAAAAACACTACCATTAGCCAAGCGCTGGCTTAGCTGATGGACCATTTTTTGTATGTTTCTTCAAACTAGGAAGGGAGACTATTTATAGACCAGCATGAACATTTAGCCTTCTTACTTGGTGAATGATTTGTTATTATTTTTTATGGAAAAATCTGTTGGAGTAAAGGGTGACTCCGGGCACTAAATGTACCACATACACAGAAGCACATACATAGATACACCTTTAATGTCCTGCAGAATCTAAATCACCTAGGTATTAATTGGATAACTTGGCACTGATTACAAGACAGGACAGTATAAATTCTCTCAGCTGTATAAAATATTGATGAAGCCTTGTGCGTAGACAAAAGTGACTCAGAATCAATGCGTGGTAAATCAGGAGTGCAATTAGCGCTTAAATCTCGGATTGCCAAACCAGGTCGCACTGCTAAGCAATCTTAAGCAAACCAGTTTCTACCATTCTCGTAAAGGGTTAAAGAGATATGCCATCCTTCACGGCCACAAGATCACATTTTGCTCCAGGAACAAGGATCGCTTTATTTTTTATAATGCTTTGGGGAATCCAGTCGCTGGCAGGTACAGTGGAGGCTGGGCAGTTGCATGGCCGCAGCGGAAGGGAACCAGATAGTATCCGTTTGAGAAGGGCCGGCGCCTACCTTTAACTCCCCATAGCCTAATTAATATGCTCAAATGAGTTTGCACTGAAAGGGAGCGTATTAGCTCTCCAAAGGGTGTAGCTCATTCACACTTCCACAAGGTGTATGAAATGAACTTCAGGTGAAGACATTAAGGTTGAATTAAGTAAAGTTAAGGTTTTATTTTAGAAACAAATCATATTTTTTTTAAGTACAGAATGACTTCACGTGTGTGTGTGTGTGTGTATCCCACATGTGCCGTCACACGTGGGATACAGTTTGTAGTTCTTTGTTACAAACTGTAAAGCCCTCACCCAGCGTTGTATATACAATAGCCTGTAGAGAGATTTGAAACTATATGGTTACTCTTACTGAGCCCAGGGCTGTAGAAGATGAGTCTGTTGTAAACAGTTTTGAGTAAGCTGTTTGTTCTTTCTTCTGCCTTCTGCTGTCTGTTCCGCTTTCTGATTACTCTCTGTTGTTCTTTTTCTTTTTCGCTCATGTGTTCTTACCTTTCTAAAATTACGTTTGAAAAAAGAAAAACTAAGGAAGGAGTAAGAGGTGCTCCACCTATCAAATCCACAGCTCTACTGGGAGGCTCCGATGCTGACATAGCCTTATATTCAAGAGGAGTAATGCAGATTTTGTCCTGATCATGAACAGTGAACCGCCTTTTTCCTCTGAGAGATAACTGAGGTGTCATGGGAGTTTGCTAATCCTCTCTGTTCGTGTTTTGTGAGTTCTGAAAAGGTTCTTGACCGTGTTCCCCGGGATAACCTGCGGATGTGCTTTTTTCTGCTCTCCTGTTGGACAGGATGTTAAAGCATAACTGAAAAACAAACTCAATTATGTCCACCACTGTCTGTGTCGCCTATGGTCATTAAAATTGATTCTGTTTAATTATTATCAAATAGATAAAAGAAAGGAGGAGTAAGCTAATTACCATCTCAGGAATCATGCAAGGCAGCCTCCATTTCCTTCTGTGCCGTAGCAAGAACTCACCTGCTAAGCTTGCCAATCAGTGTGATTGACAGCTCTCAAGTTGGAGAGTCTAATTTCTGTCTGGGTTTGATTGGTTTGTCAGCTTTTATCGGGGGACCCTATTTGGTACAATTTCTTACACTGAAAGGACGTGTCTGTCAAGATGAATGACAGGCCACAGCCCCTGTGCGGGAAAGCAGTGGGTCCCCGCAGCTCTCTCTGCAACTATCCTCTGGAATAGTTTAAATCAAACCTAGTTAACCACAAAATGATGCACAGTCGATTGTGAGGAGGCCATAGGTGAATTGGTCCAATGTTTTGAGTGATGATCATGTTTTAATAAAAAAATAAAAGTAAACTGTACCACCTTATTAAGCTTACATCTTGATGGTTATGGATTCTGTAGTTAAATGGCCACAGATTTATTCATTTTCTTTTACTCCACAAACAGTAGGCTATACATAAAATAAATGTGTCAAATAAATACAGAATCATGTAGAAAGTCTGATGTTTCAGAGTTGAACATTCAGTCTTATTTGAAAATGAAAACACATTTTTTCTTCTGACTCAAAGTGATAACTTGAAAAAATGGGCAATAATAGAGCCATTAGAACCTTAGTGTGTCTCTGAAATTATAAACTACTGTTGTTACTCCACTAAGTTGCTTATCTCTCATGCTGTGCCAGAAGAGGCAACTCTTTGCTCATAATATGGACACAATAACAATATGGAAATGTTGCTGTGTATGCCATGTTTTCAATCTTCATCAGAACTGAATGTATTACTTTATTATGAGCAACGGTCATGCCATTCCCTAGCACTATGCTATACCCATGCAGTTTTTTTCCACCTTACCCTGAAAGGCAGTGGATGCACTACCCTACTCTATATTCCCCCTCTCACCTGTACTCCATTGTACAAAGCTCAGCAAAGCTGTTCATTAGTGATCTAGTGGAATCATTAACATAGTGACACTATTGGACCTGACTGTTAACATACAACGTCCAAGGTGAACTGGTACACAGCATTCGATTTCAATTAATATGTTGCTCAACTTGGATTTGGGAGTGGAATTGGAGCATGCATCGGTGAATGAATTTACTCGGACACCTCGAGACAGATGAGGCCGTCAATGCCATTGAATTCCATTGCGTTCTTGGCAGCCATGGCTCTCAGTGCACAGCTTGTCACTATTTGTGTAACTTTTGAACTTGGCTTAATATTCTTGCACACACTGCATGTAAGTGTGTGCATGCATGTGTTCTTCAACATGCCAGGGGTTGAAGATCAGTCAGGATGTGATGAATCATTCAGTTCCTTGACCAAACTTAAAAGTGATTGTAAGTCAACTCAACTTTACTTCAGATCTAAATCAGACATGTTTTATTTTCTAAGTGCAATAGACGTACAGGAATTTGTCTTGGTGACATTGGCGCGGAGACAGCCTGCAGGGTTTCACACATACTGACACACACGGTCCAAAGATGATCACGCCTCGGATACAGTACAAAGGGACAATGCCAATGTGCGCCAGTCACACTGCTAATATGCATTCAAATCTCAGTCAAATCATTGTCTTTTCATCCGTGAATTAATAAGACACCAGGCTATGTATTTGGTACATTTATAGACCAAATTCAAACACTGAGGTATCAGTATTCAGCTGTAGGTGGATAAACAGGTGGTCTCCTTGTTTGAACATCATTACTCATCTCACTGTGCAAAGCGTCCAAACACCATCATTACTGTAGCCAACGCAGAAAGATTCAGGATAAAGTTGCCCTTCAGTGCTAACTAGGAATCTGCTTTTCTACCACTAAATGGGGATTTAGTCAAATTGACTCCAGATCATTATCAAAGAGCTTCACCCTACATTGCTTAGAAATCCTGGGTGTGCAATATACTGTATAGAGCAAACTGGTTAGACCGTCTGGGAGGCCACCATTTTTTCCACCTAGACATACTGACCTTTGTAACCCACACTGTACAAGTATGTCAGCTAAATGACTTATCTCTATTCATAATTGACATTGGACACTAAAAGATAGAATCAGCCCTCCCTGACTTAAGTTGAAAGCATTACATTTTTTGAACATGCTAACATAACCGCCCCATCGTTACTTCTGCTCCTCAAAAAACACAGCATTTGGCTTTGAAGACATTAAACTGATATTTGTGGAATATTTGTGTTGCAAAGGTAAATAACAATGTGTATGGGTGAGAGTACGCCATCAGCTATGTTTGAGTGTGAACACGACACAAATGTGCATGTGAACATGAATAGTGTGTGAGCCAGTGTGCTAAGAAACAGAGAGGAAGAGAGAATCTGCCAATGATTGCCTGTTTGTAAATGTGTAAATCTGTGTGCCAATGTGTGTGTGTGTGTATGTTCTTATCTGTGTGTTTGTGTGTATATGTGTGTGTGTGTGTGTGTGTGTGTTCCTCCAGCAGCAGGAGAGGACCTTCTTCCATGTGACCCACAGCTCCAGAGGGCTTTATCTCTGCCGGTGTTCCACATTATTGATAGCTGCAGTGATATTGACAGGCGATGCGGTGGTAGGAAAGGGAAAATAGGAGTTTGATATGACATATTGTGCTTCTCAGCAGCTCCCATAAATAACTTTGACACGTTTTTGTATGCATGGGAAGGCCTCTGATTCAGCCTCCCATAAAAAATAAACTTCTATTATGGAATGTATTTGTCAAGTGGTGCGGTGATGGATGGACTAGTGTTTAGCCCTTGGCAGGTGGATGGGACCCACCGCAGCAAGCAGCAGCAAAGGCTTGTGGGGAGGATTTGCTAAGCAACTGGGGGTGGGAGGTGGAGGGGTGCCGGTGCAATTATTCAGCATGAAAGGGGATCATTTCAGCACCTGCATTCTCATTCCCATCATGCATTATGGCGACGGGATTTTTCCCCCCCCTGTGCAGCGACAGAAGCATAGATGAGAAAGAAAGCAACAAAAAAAGACATGAGGGAGATAGCCATAGAACAGATACTCATTGGTCCAAACCAACTGGTCTGTGAAATGAGCATGCAGCAATGTGAAAATGCATTTAATTGATTGAATACAATTCAATTCCTTACTTGATACTGATATGTGACCAAAAGCACTTACACTCCAAATTAGACGTACAAGGTATTTCAGAGCATGTACATTTCAACACGTTCCAGTAATCCGGTGATTCAATTATCCTGCCCACATTCTGCTCATTCACAACAGTTTCATTCTCATTCTTCCTGCAGTGAAAGCGTGTGTGTGTGTGTGTGTGTGTGCGTGCGTGCGTGCGTGCGTGCGTGCGTGCCTGTGTGCGTGTGTGTGAATGTGCACACATGTACATGCTCACGTAAAAGCATATATACAGTATATCGTAGCAGTGTGCCTTTTCCCCCCCGTCTTCAACAATTCAGTGAACGGAGCACATCCTCCCACATGCCTCCTTAAG
>OMOV01084321.1:4606-15402 GCA_900312565.1 Beryx splendens | reverse complement strand
GAGTTCAGACGTGTGCTCTTCCGATCTAATGTAATTTAACACATTTAAACCTCAATTCCACACAAAAAAAAACCTAACCCCATTATCGCAGCTGGCAGTCCAGTGAGCAAGTGCTGGAAACGGCTTGTTCACATTTCCTACACTGTCCAAATTCAGAGCCAGTAACTTACCCAAAATTTTAATCTGTCTTCTCAAAGAAAAACACACACAACTGATTTAAAAGGCCTCGTTTTGTGAAGCGTAGATGCCTTTGCAGAGGGTCAAGGTACATGAAATCTGGGAAATGTGACCCTAATGAGTCTCTCCAACACAGTCTACGCAAAAAAGATCAACTGCTGCTGCTCATAAAGGGACCGCTGCTCTTTTAGAGTGAAGCCAGTAATGAAGCAGTATGTGGCTACTGGGGAGAGAGAGGAGAGAAAGAGCAAGTTAGAGATGAGTGAGAGGGCTTTTTACGTTTTGAAGGTTTCATTTCTACCTTGTGTCATATGACTTCGCTGGAGTGTGTGTGTGTGTGTGTGTGTGTGTGTGTGTGTGTGTGTGTGTGTGTGTGTGTGTGTGTGTGTGTGAAGATGGCCACCAATTGCAGCTTGTCAGGAAGGGGCTGTAATCAGTAGAACAAGAGTGATGAGAGAATGCCATTGGGCTCACTATACCTTTGTCCTCTGTACACACAATATAGCTGGATATGAGGCCACAATCAATACTGCCACAATGATGTGAGCATTAGAGATAACTGATTTGTCGGTAGCCACGCTTCCAAAGTGGCGTATTTATTATCCAATCAGTGCAGTGCACGCTGGTCAATGAAAGACAATATGACTGGTTAGAAGAAGCAGGTTCTACCAATCAGATTTCTGCGTCCTGCCTCCTTCCTCGCTTGCAAAGCACTGCTCACACACTCGCAAATTGTTTCGGCCTGGGGTACGGAGGGTAAACGCTGCCAAAAGTCTGTGCATGCAAAACCGGCTGTCTTCAAGTGTACAAATAAAAGCGCAAAAGACAGTTTTGAAAATATAGACATCATACATGCGGCGATATCGCATCTTTCTACATTTTCGCAAATCAGTACAAATCAAATCCATTTTTCTCGCACAAATCTTTTTACGCTTTCAGAAATCATTCATTACACTTTTCCAAAATAGTTGTTTTTTGTGAATACAAATGCATTTATCGCACTCAGATGATTTTGGCATGGAAATACCTTCATAACAGTCAGTCTGAGCGGTGTCTGCCCTGAATTACCCCTCAAAAAAGAAAAAAACCCTTTGAGAATTCATTGTGCCAAATAAAGTGGAAGCTGCTGCTCCTCGCTGGCTGTGTAACATGGTAGCAGGGGTGTCTTCTCACTGTTTCATGTAATGTACTGCAAATGAAGTGCATATTGAGTTTTAAAGGGCGAGAGCACGCCGTCTTGAACTTGCGTGCTCTCTCTCTATCACTCTCTTACTCTCTCTCGTTTCCATTTCTCCCTTCCTTTCTTCCAAGCACTCAGGATGTGCCATCTGCATGTTGCCTTTGATTTAGGCTTGCCCCAGATCTGCTACCTAATGAGCTGAGTGCTCAATCAATAATTCACTCAAGTTTGAATAAAATCCAGGGTGATCAGATCCAGTTTCATACAAGAATGTAATCAGTGCCTTTCAGCAGCCTCAATGCTTCTTCTGCCATTAGCTTTGTCACTCTTTTCGTCTCATTCTTCTCTTTGAGTTCATTTCAGTCTCTTTTACATGGTGTTCCTTTTACTCGCCTGACCTCTTTGCCATCCATGAAAGGAAACGAAAAAAGTTGCTGGTTGTCCTCTCTTTGTTTTTGCCTCCGAGTAATTACTCACCTGCGGGAGTTATGGGTGACATACAGCGTCAATTTTGGAGGTGGAATTAAAATCACTAAATGTGTGATGTCACAGCAGGGGTTGGGTCAATTCACTTTTCAATTCAATTCAAAATGTAATCTGAAATTGCAATGCACATAATAATGACGGGCTTCATTCTCAATTATTTTTTCATAGATTGGCTATAAGAAGCTGTTATGGCAATAGATTTGCATATTTTAATTTAGAGGAAATCTTCTTCCAGAATTTACTGCATTGAAAGTGAATTGATCCCAGCCTTGGTATACAGGCTTTTTATTGTGCAAAGTTGGCACCAAGGTTGAAAAACTGCTTTTGTATGCCACTGATAGAGCTGATCCTATTAAACTTAGTGGGATGTAAACCTTCTAATGCTTGCAACATAGTCAGTTTTAATGATGGAACAATTTAGTATTGCTCATATTATATACAGCTTATTTGCTTGCCATCAATGTGGAAATTAGCTGCAAAGACAGCTTTTATACTTGAAAAATATATATTCAGTCAAACTTAGAGGTAGCTCCAGCACAGTGGAATCGGTCTATGCTACATGAGACCTCAGATGGAAATTGAGAATGAGCAACGCTCACAGTCTAATGGTAAATATGGGCAGTTGAATTGCTGTTGTGAATTGCGGTTTCTCTGTAGACCTGCCTCTGATACCGAGCTATTTAAATAAATGAACTTAACTTGAACTTAGTTTTCCTGAATAAGAAGGTTTCTATCCTTTTATATAGCCATTCATCATTTCAATAACAGCAAACCAAGCATGAATTGGGTGGTGTCAGACACTCCACTCCACTACACAGTGACCACCAGAGACAAAATAGAAAAAAGGCATTTTCAAGGATACCTTTACAATTTTGAGCACAAACCCAAAATTTATATTCCATTTGATTGGTTACAGCAAGATGGCTTTCTTGATCATGCACTCTAAACAAGAGTTGAAATCATATCCATGTACCATTATGATACAGCTATTCTGGTGAGGAAAAGCATAGATCCCAGGATATATGCCTACAACTGAGTTTTTTCATTGCCAGAGAGTAGTGTGATAGCACAGCTGATGCTGACAAATGAGCAAATAAAGTACTTCTGTTCTAAAAACAAAACTCTTTACTGTAAACGACTGTTAGCTCAAGTGCTAATTAGACTACACTAAGTAACAGAGCCTTAGGACTCATACACACTTTCAGCTTTAAACACTATGGAAAACCTATCAGCTCTCTAAAACCGTCAAATCCACACCTCAAGGGGATGCAAAATTGCGACCACCAACTATTCAAGGAGCTTAGCTTTGGGTGCATACAGTGAACAGTTATAGAGATGTTTTCCTCTGTATAAGGCTCTCTATTAGGACCCTAAAATCACAGTTCAAAGCCCCCTTCCATCCAGAAAGTTGGCATGGGACCACAAAGAATACTTTTGGACTTTTTTAGACTGGGCATGCACCCACGTCACCCTGAAATAGATCTGAGTTAGTAAGGGTTCACAAGAAAATGATTCTTGACTTGTCTTTGAGAGGGCAAATTAACTGAATTAATTAATTGATTGTTCTATTAGATCAATCTACCATGTCATATAGATAGGAATTCAAACCTCATATCAGTCTGGATGACAACATTGTGATTGTTGTTTTGTTGATTATGTTAATATTGTGTATGTGTATAGTGCATGTGTACAGTTGCAAAACCATGAATCTAATTAAAAAGTAAAAAACAAAACAAAAAAAACTTAAAAGTGTGTGTACAGGCTGAGATGTTTTTTTAATTTGTGTTTTATTTTGTTTTTATTTAGGAACCTAACATGGTGGCTAGTTACTACCAATCTGGCTGTTGTTGGCATTTGAACATGCTTTTCAGTCTTGCTCAGTCATCTTAAATATTGTGCCTTTAGTGTTACAACATTCATACTGTACTTGATGTCCGCAAAATCATCAAATGTACTAATATTTCATTTAAACTCATCACAATCTCTCTCCACAGTTCCTCCTGATGACCCGGTGATAGTGGGCGCCCCGGTAGTGAGTCTACGGGCCGGTGACCACCTGAACCTCACATGCCATGCTGACAATGCCAAACCTGCCGCCTCCATCATCTGGATCCGCAACGGCCTGGTCCTGAGTGGTGCCATGTACTCTAAGGTATGGTAGAAGACTGATCTTCTATGATGAGAGTTTGGGTGCTATGTGGATTACCTGGATTACAGTATATAGTTAGGTAATAGATAATTAGGTAATTTCCTAAAACTGGCCCATGCCGATGAGGGTTTGGGTTCTGTGGAGCTTTCTGAACAGTTCTCAATTTCGATGATTTCTGCTAAGTTCACCAAAATTCGACGTGATCTAAAACTAGTGTTTCCCCCCCTTTTTCTCCCAATTGTTCATGTCCAATTTCCCCTGCCTAAGCGGTTCCGGTCGTTGCTCCACCCCCTCTGCTGATCTGGGGAGGGTGGAGACCAGGGCTATTCAACTATATTGTTCAGGGGGCCACATTGTCAGAAAGCTAAGGGCTCGGGGCTGGAATTTCCCTGGGCTATTATTCTCACTTGACACAACACGCCACCACATTTTCAAAACTTTTATTTCACTACACTGCAAAAGTAGCCTAATCATAAATTAAAAAAGAAAACAAATAGGTATTCTTTAATTACACCAAGTGCTTAATTTCATTTTATTTTTTTATTTTTATTTATTTACACATATTTCTCAGTCCAGTCGCTGTTGAATTGACGATTTTTGGCATCCGCTTTACTTTGCTTCAGCGTTGATAGTGACATTAATGATGTCATATGATAATTTGCATATCAATATATAATGCTGCACTTGTTATGCATGCTGTGGCACAGCCCGTTTTAATATAAGTGCTGACTCCACCCACCCAGGCCAGTTTCGGCGTACTCCGGTATCAATTACAAGCGGACCCTATCCTACAGTCCCTGCTCACAGCAGGGGGGGGGGGGGGCTGCGCTGTGTGTGGGAAGCGCTGTGATCATCAGACCTCTCTACATTAGACAGGTAGAGAAAACCAGCATCAACCATACCAATTTATAGCCAAATGCTTTGGGATTCAACACATTAACATTGTTTCCCATGGTCAGAAAAAGTCGCCAAATTTGTCGCTATTAGTCGCCAGGGGGTCTGAAAAGCCGTTTAGTCTAGCAACAAATCGCTTTGGATTGGTTCTGCAATGCAGGTTTTTAAAAAAAAACTCTAATTGTTTCCACCCAGTTTTAGCAACGAAAGCTGGGAGATAGTCCTCAGTCTCTAGTTGAGCAAAGCGGTTAGAGACTGAGGACTAAGTCTACTCAGGCACTGCCTTCCTCCACACTTGCCAAAGGCTCCTTTTATTGCCGTTTTGAGCAACAGTGTCTCCTTAACATCACCCATGCAAGCAACCGCCACCTGCAAGAGCCTGTTCCACCTCCTCATCAAAGAGGATAAGGAAGAAAATATTTTCCAATAGCAAAACATGAGGAAAGCTATGATGGAGTCTCACCAGGGAGCCACAGGTGGCCCTGTGTTCACCAGCATTTGTAACCAGTCCTTGTTCATTAGTGAATATCCTTTCTGCTTTCCTAAATATTTCATCATTGTTTCTGTGTCTAAGAAAGGCAAGGTTAAAGACCTCAATGATTTCAGACCAGTGGCATGGACTTCAGTTATAACAGACCTTGAAGTGCCTATACTATCTCGAATATGTCACAGATCCACTTCTCAACCCCTTGCAGTTTGCCTAGAGGGTAAATTAGTCAATGGAGGATTCAGTCAACATGGGCCTATATTTTGTCCTGGAACACCAGGACAACCAAGGCCATGGATCCTGCCCCCAAAGATCTTGTTTGTTGACAACATTTCTGTGTTCAACACCATCATCCTGGAATTGCTACACAACTGTCCCAAATGAATGATACTCCCTCAATCTGTGGGAGGATACCAGACCTCCTGACAGATAGAAGGCAGTTTGTGCAGTTGTCAAGTTCCCTGTCAGACCCTCTCGATGTGAGCACAGCTCCACCACACAGATGTGTGCTGCCTCTTCTCCCCAGCACATCAGTGACTGAAGCTTCATCAAGTTGCTTAACTTGTCAGGCACCACAACGCTGGAGGGCCCAATCACCACCAAGCACAGGAAAGAGGTGGAGCGGCTTATGCCAGGGAGCACCATCAACAATCAAGAGCTGAACACAGTCAAAACTGTGGAGCTGAGAAGTGACTTCTGAAGTAGCCTGCTCAAAACCCCTTGAAAATCAATGGCTCGACTGTGAACTCAACTGAGTTGTTCAACTTTGCAACCAACATCAACATCCAACGTCCAACATCACCAACCATCACCTTAAATGGGAGGACAACTGCTGCTAAATCAAGAAAGCACAATACTGGATGTTCTTCCTGCAGCAAATGAAGAAGCTCAACATCTCACAACCAATGCTATTTTTAATTATTACATAATTTTTACAGTTTAACAGTAGAAAGAGTCCTCATCTTCCCTATCACAGTCTGGTTGTGTGCCACCACCATCTGTTCCAAGGACAAGATCCATTTTGTTGCCCACATTACTGAGTGGGTGATTGGCTGCCAGTTGTTCTCGTTAAAGGAATTGCATGAGTAGGTGAACAAAAAGGACTGGTAACAACACTGCACACCCAGGCAACCATCTGTTTTAAAAATCTTCGGCCTATGTGGTGGTCCATTAGGCTGAAGACCACCCAACACCGGCTTGACAGCTTCTTCCTAAGAGTGCTCACCCTACTCAACCAGTGCTCATGAGTCTCAGCCTCCACATAACCCACCTTCTCTAGACTCCTCCTCTCCACACTAGATCGGTCTAAAAATCTACCATTGCTACTGTGTTGTTGTTGTTTTTTACCATACTATGTATTATTACCCTTGCACTTACAAGGTCTGCACAGCTTTGTATAACTTTAGCTTTTGCCCACAATGGAACTTTCAGCCTCAGGAATGATCCATGATCTATAATGTGCATAATTTATTTCATCCTTTCACCTCATCCTATCCTGTTTAACTGCCTCATGGCACACTTGTCCAATGAACTACTGGACACCTGCACCACGCTACAGCTGTACTCATACCGTGCTAAGTGAATGCAAATAGTAAGTGAACGTTGAATGTATAATTTTAGAGTAATATGTGTAGTCTACTGTCTAGAGTCCTATTGTCCTTGTACCATGTGTCATTATTGTGTTACTATATAGATTATTGATATGTCTTGCCACCAGTGTCACTGAGACAAATTCCTGTACATTTAGGACATACAGTAAATTGAATGTAATATTGCAGCTTGGTTAATCACAGATAGGTTACAGTCTGGTTAAGCCTATGGTCTCGGATAGCAATCACCTCAAAATATACACAACTTAATTACCAGCAAGTGGACCAGGCAGACAGGGAAGTAATTATTTCATTCTATTAAGCCTTGTAGCTGCCTACGTAGCTTGTCAAAGTAGCACTTCATGAATACATAAATTCGAAGCCCACCCTAAAACAAACTGACAGCCATTACTCAGCATCAGAATGAAAGGTGGATAAGATAGTTTTGTTTTTAGTAAGCCATTACACACCTCATAGGGATCCTCATAGGGAAATTCTTTTTTCTCTTGCCCCCCTCCACAGGGAGGTCAGAAGTCCGGTTTAACTATAGAACAACACCTAGGGATTCAGTGTCTCGCTCAAGGACACTTCAGCACGGTGGATGCTTGTTGAAATTGGGTCTGGTTTCTCTGACCATTAGATCACCCTGCTGCCCAATGCAGATGCCCAACCAGCGTCGTAATACTGGGCCCGATGCAACGTGTTGTCATATCAGATGAATTAGATGTTGAATTCAGTGAGAGTACTTGGAGTAGTGATGACACCACTCATGCAGAGAAATTATCCTCACACTGTCTCTAGTGGGGAGTCTATTGACAAGCATCTGTGTCTGTGTGTTTAGCTGTAAAAAAGAGTGTTGTCAAGACATATAATCAATAAACTGTTGTTGACAACCATAAAGTAGAGGGCAACAGTCAATCTATTTGCCTCTCCCTCACACACTTCACTGTGACACCTCAGCTTTTTAAGTAAGGACAAAATTGGACATGCAGTTTTGTAGCCATAAGAAATAGAGTTTGTGATTGAATTTGTTGGCTATTTGTATGTGGCTATTGCTACTGTGTCTATATTATTTATTATCTTAATAACACTTCTTTAAAAATACCTCCATTATGATTAGATTTTTTTCCCATTCCACAAACACAACAGCAACAACCATTCAGTACATTAAAAAAAAAAAAACTTTAAAATATGAATGAATAAATAAATAAATACATATGCTGAAAAATAATGACAACCCTGCTTTACATCAATATTGTGTATCATTTTGCTGTATTTCTGGTAGTCTGCCATTCCTTTTAGAGCGACCTACAAAGTAAACAATCTAAAACACTATCATGAAATCCCTTTCTCCCAAAATTTACCAGCTCATGCTACCGAAGCAGATGTTTGCATGATCAACATGATAGTCATCTCTGATATATCAGTATAGAACAAGCACTTCAAATCAATTTTAGTGGCTTCATATATTGGAAACTCTTGCTGGATGAGATCAGGTAAGCAAACCAGATCAAGCTCTGGACTGGCCAACAAGGAAGTGCATTTGATTATAAGATCAAGTTTTTACGAACCATGATGAAAGTCAGACTCTCCTCCCTCCTTATAGAGGAAACCGCTGTTCCGCTGTTCCTTTGCCCTTCCTTCAAACACCGATCCTCAAGAAGGTTTGCTATATCAATTTAATGACAGCTGAGATTTTTAATTTGATCCGCAGGGCAGGACGGAGCGCTGCCATTATGCTTTAAACATGACAAAAAAATTGAGGAAGTGTTCCAACCTGCTGAATTATGGATGTCTTCTTGGGCAGTTTGTTCACTTTGTTCAATCCTAGGCTGGAGACAGAGAAAGTGAAGAGGCACATTTAAAGGCATATTCCCCCCGTGTGCAATCTGAAATTCAACTTGCTCCGGGGTCTGCCTTAGCGGCAGGTCACCAGAGAGCGGCCCATGCTCACTCACTTGATTCATTAGAAGCCCATAAATTAGACAGAGTCCAGACACTTAAACATGTTTATTAAAGGCAGAGACATCCTCCCTCATTAATATTCCATACATGCCACTTTACATCACTCTGTACAGCAGTAGGAGCATGCCATTTTGTAAATGGGTTGCTGGGAGAGTGAACGTTGGGTAAGTTCTTAGTGCATTGGAGTGTTTCATGTAATGTAATGTATGTATGTATGTATGTATGCATTTGCTCTGACTGATTAAATAATCATCTGAGGTTTGCAGAATGATAGATATTTGGGATCAAAATTGATTTTGCCTTGATGTAAGGAAGAGCTAGTTAAGAATTAAAACAACTTGCTTCGTGTCAATCATTTGCCACATATAAATGTAGCCGTGTGGATAGGGTCATATAACTAGAATGTATGCACTTAGTTGTCCAACTCTTTTCGGTGTTTCAGGAAATTCAGAATATGACTTGTGACCAGTTAAAAACCTCTTAATGGATAAAAAACATATTGTGTTCTACGGTCTTGTGGATATGTGGGGAAAAGCAACAGTATGTCCTCCAACAACAGTTCTATTGCTGCCTCAGTGGCAATTTGTTGTCCTGTTTCCTGCATCATGCCAAGCCCAGCAGCAGCTCCAGTGTTTGATCTAAATCCTATCAACCTCTCAGTAGCCTATTCAGCAGATGAAAAAGCAGAGGTTTTTCTACTCCTGGATACCTCTGTTGTCCTCTGTCCAGTATCCTATCCGGCACTTGAACAAGTTTGTTTTTGTTTAAATCTTGACTGTGGCCTGGCAAGCTGCAACTACAACTCCCTTTTCACCAGTTTTCTAGATTTCATTTACACCTGATGTTAAAACTGCATCTTAACTATCCACATCAAATCAATATGCCCTCACAAAATGACAATACACTTTGTTTCACACCGAATACATAATTATTAATCTTGTGTTCTAAGTATAATCCTGCAAGCTGTAGCTCGGTGGTAACATTGCATTCATTTATTTTTACACTTCTGATATTTGCTTTATAGCAAGGAGAGTGTTCACGTCTTAGATCCAAACCCCCATTCACATTGCATTGGACTGAAAAGAAGGAGTGCCAAATTAGCATCAGAGGTACATAAACTGCTCATGTGACCTGACCTAGATTTGAACTTTTTGCCTATGATCACACTACTCCCCAAGGGGTAGAGAAAGATGCATTTTACTACTGGAAATGGGCAGCATTCCCCTTTAATTGACACTTAACGTGCTCGTCATGCTGCCTGAAACTAGTCAATAAAGGAAGGAGCACGGATTGCACATTAACCGAATCTGAGGGGATTCCTGATGCGGCTTCTTCAAATGCAACACCATTATCACAAAACAGTCAGAGACAGATATTACAGAGCTGGAAAGCAAACATTTATGAGGCTGAATTATTTGCAGTAATCAGGGATTGTCATATGATAATAGAATTTAAATCTCATCGCAAAGCGTTTCTGCCGAATTTGACTTGTTTTGCATTAGATTTGTTTGTGCACGCTGAATAAAATATATGTAGGATCTAGGATCTAGGCTCAGTAATCACACACTGTTATTAGCACCATTCATCAATTAGTCATTCTTTTTGTGTCTTTTCACATTTGATATTACACAAGTCGTTCCGTTTATCCCGGCGCGAGTCTTAAGGATCCAACCTGTGTGAAGTGATGGGATCAGGATCGGGAGGCAAGAGATTGAGTTCTTAACCTCTCTCACATTGTTGCAGTACTATCTGTACAGTGAGAGGAGCTCCTCAGATCGGTTCCCAACCGCAGAACGAAAAGACAAGAAAATATCTCGGGGCTCGGGGGGGGGGGGGGTTTCGACATTATTTTCTTCCTCCAACCCGGGC
>OMOV01084240.1:4435-20829 GCA_900312565.1 Beryx splendens | reverse complement strand
GAGAAGTTTGACCCCAGCCCTGGTAGACAGCCGAGCTAGTGGCACTCGCCTGATGCAGCACGTGAGAGCGCCTCCAGTCAAACCGCCATTTGAGTCATCAGCCTCTTTAAAGCCCTGTTTTCCTGTTTACCAGGTCTTAAAACGGTTGTCTTCGTCTCAGAGAGCAGCTTTAAGTAGAAAGCCATGAGAATTATGCAAAAGTAGCGCAGCTGACATTCGGGAGAAATGTCAGCAGAAAGTAGGACAGGTGAAGTGAGAAAGGTGCCTGCCTGCCGTCCGTCCGCCTGCCTGCCTGTCTGTCTGTCTGTCTGTCTGTCTGTCTGTCTGCCTGTCTGTCTATCTAATTATTTATCTTAATGTACAATAAGCGTACCATGAATGGGGCTGAGGCTGTTTGAAATGACCCTCTCTTGGTCTTGGCTGGGTAGAGCTGAACTCCCTCACTCATCCGGAGGTTCTTTTGGTCCGCAGGGAGCAAAGTGAGCCTCAGCCTTGCCTGTAGCAAGCGTAGGCTTCCGGAAACAGACGGTTTCATCCAAACGTCGATACGTACAGTTGGTTTCTGAAGGTGGCGTGTGACGCTTTAGGGAACACACACTCCTCTTCAAGGATGGAAAGATGCCCTTCATGAAAACAACTGATAAAAAAACAATCCTCATACATTTCCATCTTTATCAATGTGTAATTACTAACCCTTTCAAAGAGCTCTATACTATAAAACCACCAAAATGGCTGGTGCGATACTTTTAAGACTTTTTCTTAACTTACAAGACAGTGATTTATCAAATGCAGGTTATATTCAGTATATACACTGATGCAGTAGAAGATGATCTGTCTGCATTTCAATTTTTTATTCCATTCACCTGCAACTTGCCCCTTCCTGAAGCCAGAAGAGAAGCTCTGATGTGATAGTGTACAAAGAGACTTCTTGTTTGAACTGAATGGAGCTTAAGTGAAAAGGATGTACTGGTTTTCTATCTGTGAAAAGGAACAAATAAAAGGTGAATAGAGAATTACACCTACATTGGTACTACATTGATGAAGACACTACAGCCTTGCTTAGACTGGGAGCCACTATAGGAGTCCATGGTGACACAGAATACACCTGAAGCACACAAAGTTGTCAGTAAATCAACTAGATCATTTTATTTCAGTGGTACACACATGAGGGCCTACTGTATATAGGAAGGGTCAACTAGATGTTACACACATAGATCTTCCATGCTGCATCCTCCACCTTGTCAGACGTAGGGATCACGGGGCGCACATCAACATTCTTCACTGTTACAGCCTTGAGGAGTCAGGAAGAAGCCTGGATCTCCATAAACAAATGTCACATCAAGCGTCTATTTTTTTGCGCTGCAATTACCTGAATGCATAAATAATTATACCAGTGGTACTTTAAACATGATCACATTAGTCACTTGCGGTAGTTAAGCACTCACTAGTAATGGGTTTCAAGTGACTTTACCACGTCTCTCCTCTGAATGTTCCCCTTGACATAAAACTCTTAAGCATCAATCACATAGTAGATTGTTTTGGCATCAAATGACCTGTTCTGAGTCTCAACCCTGTACTGTAACAGATCAAATATAAAATGATGTGACTTTAAAACCGCCATGTCACAGCTGATTTACCATAATCCACAACTGTTGAAGCAGATGTGCATATCTCTCAAAATCTCTATATCAAACATCACTTACCGAGGTCTTCACTTTTTGTCTTGTAAATATTTCTTTTTAAATATTACAGCCAATCAATGACCATTAGATATGATGATTAATAAGGTAAAATAGTCAAGAAAATGAACATTAAAAATAACATTTAAGATTTAACATTCATTTGATGAAGACCAACCACTCTCTTAACAGTTTCATTAGTAAGTGAAAGGACTGCTTTTATAGAGTTAATTTGGTCCAGCAATTCTTTGCAAAAAAGACTGAGCCAAACCTGTGATCAGTTTTGTGACATATCACATTATAGGCTTATATTCACATTGGATGTCAAAGTTGTGAGACTGGATTTGAGTCATTAATGGTATAGATACTGTGTAGTGTATATTATTATAATAAATAGTTGTCCCTGGAAAATATATACTGTATGACATTGAAACCCTGTGCAATGCATTGTCATTCATGCTGTACAGATAATTTTCCTCTGAAGAAATTACATACAAAAATGGAATTACATTTTCTGAATGATTGGTGGTTTTGGAAAATACATTTTTAAAGTGTACAATTATTTCTCACTTGGCAACTAACAATCAACTGTTAATTAAGTTTGTTACTCAATATGCCTTTTATTATGGTAGAGACCTGGTGATCTAATTAAAACTCTATGTAATCCTGCAGTATGGAAGACATGCAGATGGGTATTATACTTCCATGTCAGGCTTAAGTTCCAGTCTGGCTCTCAGACAATTGAAATTCCTGTAGAAGACTTTGAGACACAGAGTATGTATGACTGAACCCCAGAAAAAACAAAACAAACCAAACCAAAAAAAAACTGCAAATATGAAATACCTATGTCTAGTCTAGTAGTAAACAAATAGCCTCAATGAAAGAATGAAAGGAAATGCTCTGCTGCCTTTCTGATCGGCCCAGATTATTTATGGGGCCTAATTGTGATTAATCCACTGATCTCATGCTAGCTTTAGGTATCGTATGTGCATGACTGACATTGCAGAGGAGCCTATTTTAGCCCATACTGTAAATGTCAGCAGGCATTCTGCTGAAGATCTGCCCTGATCACTGCAAACACTCTCAAATTAGGCTCTTTGTACTACTCTGGTAATACATTAGGAACCAAATATCCATCCGTTTATGTTGTTATTTAGATGTCAGCCTATTTTCTTACACAGCAGCCGTTGGATAACCATCTTTCTGTGGGTCAACGTAAAATTTGACTGTGATTTTGGTGTGTCAGTAAACTAAAGAGTGAGTGAATATAATATGGGAGCAGGTGAGAAGAAAAATTCCAGACAAAACGTATGCTTCACACCACTTTATTGTACTACGGTTTCACAACAGAACAATAAGGTTTGCTAACTTCAGTGAGGAACGTGCATAGTGGATGTGCAGTGAGCCATCACCTCAAGGTCTACTCAGATTCAGCAGGCTGACAGGACATAAGGAAAGGAAAGGGAAGGAAAGGAAAGGAAAGGAAAGGAAAGGAAACGAAAGGAAAGGAAAGGAAAGGAAAGGAAAAGAAAGATGTATCTGAATAAACTGTACCCTTTCAATTTTCAGTTTTCACACAGTAAACTGGAACAAGCTACATATCACATATAATACATCAAAAATGTAAGTTTTATTTAAATTTTAAAATTGGATCCATAATGCAGGAGAAATGTTCCTATCATAATTTGATTGTCTACTTTTCTCTTTTGTTTCCCAATCAAACAGAAACAGAAAGACAAAATACAATGAACTTTATTCATCCTCGAGGGGGTAAATTGGGCAAGAGGAAGAACAAATCTTAACAATAAAGGAAACACACTGAAATGATCAGATTGGATATTACCTTTCCGGCGTCCCTGGTCTTGGCTCTCATCTTGCTGACCTGGGACTCGGCGATGTCTGCCCGCTCCTCTGCCTCTTCCAGCTCATGCTGCACCTTCCTTAACTTAGCCAGGTGAGTATTGGATTGCTCCTCCTGCAGCAATCAACCCAAACTTAATAAGTCCTAGTCATCATCAAAAACAGTATTTGGTTTTCTGTCAGTCAAAAAATGTGATCTTACAGCTTCCTCATTCTGCCGTTTGTAGACCTTGACTTTCAGCTGCAGCTTGTCCACCAGGTCCTGCAGTCTCAGAATAGTCTTCTTGTCCTCTTCAGTCTGATAGGTGAGCTCCTTGAACCGCCTCTCGTACTTACGGATTCCCTTGATGGCATCGGCGCCTCTCCTCTGTTCGTTCTCCACTTCTCCCTCCAGTTCACGCACCTACAGGAGAATCGAAACCCCAAAACCCAACTCCAGCTGTTGAGATGTAATCAACTTTATTTAGTTCCCAGTGATGCTATGTTAATTTCATATAAAAGGCTGAGGTACCCGAGTCTCCAGTTTCTGGAGCTGCTTCTTCCCTCCCTTCAAAGCCAGGTTCTCAGCCTCGTCCAGACGGTGCTGCAGATCCTTCACTGAGGCCTCCAGGTTCTTCTTCATCCTCTCTAGGTGGCCGCTGGTGTCCTGCTCCTTCTTCAGCTCCTCGGCCATCATGGCTGCCTGCATTTACACAGCCAAACAACAACGCAGAAGGGCATCATTGCCTGGTTTCCACTAGACAGCTAAACAGTGCCAGCTGGGTCTTACGTTGCATTCCAGAGATGTCAAAGTCAGACTTTCCGGCTTCCTACTTGGAAAAATGCAATGGAGCGGCCTTTTATGTTGGAATTCCAAGTAAGTTAGTTGGTAGCAAGATTTTACATTCTAGTGCAGATATCTGATGTCACATCAACATGGCGGCATACACTGTTACATTACTTTCAACATGTTAAAGTTCTGTCTTCAGCATTGCATGACCTTAAATCTATCAAAACACCTGTGGTAAAACATACACATTTGAAACACAAACTTGCTAAAGTTCGATGCTACTAGCTAGCTAGGGAACATTATTGGACATAGAAAATTTTGCAGATGGCCGTGTTTCTTCCCTCGTTTTTCCAAGCTGGACCACTGGAACATACAGCGGTTGTAATTACGATCTACCAGCTGGGAATTTCTGAATTCCGTCTTTCAGTGGAAGGCAGGATTACTCATTGTTGACCGAATTTAATCACAGCAATAGCTTTTTTATTCGTCTTACATGTTATTGCAAGTGGAGTTGTGATTTGTCATCTGGTCAAACAACAAACTAGTGCAAGCCGCCTTGACTCAACCATTCCCGAACATTCATACATTGGATAACGGGATCAAAATCACTGGAAATAGCACAAGACGGAACATGTATGATATTTACATCAGTGATAGCCTTCTTGGCCTTTTCCTCTGCATTGCGAGCCTCTTGGATTGCGTCCTCCACCTCGCCCTGAAGCTGACTGACATCTGCATCCAGCTTCTTCTTGGAGTTGAGAAGGCTGGTGTTCTGGAACCAAATGAGTTAAGAAACTGTAAATAAAAGATGACTTAGTATACTTCACACAATTGTGCTTACAAAAAGAAAAGTAAGTAATCATTGAGTCGCTGGCATTAATCAACAACTCTATCAACCCCCCACACATATACAGTGTTAGGGCCATTTTGTGCTATGGGACAGTAAAAATTGTATGTAGTTCCCCTTTAAGATTTAGATGGCCTCAGTTGGCATGCTTCCTAATGATGCTGCTCACCTGGGAGTGCAGTAGCCCCACTCTCTCACAGGCGTCAATCAGCTCCTGCTCGGCCAATTTGCGGCTCCGTTCGGTCTGCTCCAGAGCAGCTCTGAGCTCCTCCACCTCTGCCTGCAGCAGGATGCTCCTGCGCTCCACCATGGCCACTTGCTCTTTCAGATCCTCCTGGCTATGCAGGGCCTCGTCCAGGTGAAGGGTTTGTTCCTGGGGTGAGAAAGGAAAAGTAGGAGGTTCGACCAATCATTATTTGACCATTTTCAAGCCAAAAAAGTGGATGGAAATTTCATGGGACACTAAAATTCTCCATTGAAACCCAAGGGTTAGCAGCTCTGTAACCTCCCACAGCTGTTTAACAGTAGGGAGAACTATGGGAAACATTACTAACTTTAAATGAAGAAGCATTGAAAATTGACATGAATAATTAAAAAAAAAAATTTTAATCGAATGTCATTGCGATCATGGTGGAACCTCCATATCAGATGTGAACAAAATGACTGGTCAATATCCAGAATTTAGGGAACCTCTGCTGTAAATAATTACTCTCATTGCAGTGTTTTTATTACTTTGAGGTGCGCTTGCATGTTCCTCAGCTGCTTCTGGGCTTCGGAGGCCTGCCGATTGGCGTGGCTCAGCTGGATCTCCATCTCGTTGAGGTCAGCCTCCATCTTCTTCCTGATCCTCATGGCTTCGTTCCTGCTGTGTATCTCGGAGTCTAATGCCGACTGCATGGTTTCAACAATGCGTTGGTGGTTGCGCTTTATCTGCTCTATTTCCTCATCCTTCTCAGATAGCCTGCGATCCACTTCTCCTTTGATCTGAGTGAGCTCCAGCTGGATACGGAGAATTTTGGTTTCCTCGTGTTCCAGAGAAGCCTAGAATATAGATAAAAATAAGCAAAATACATCAGTTAGCAAATTATAAATGTAATAGAAATAATTTGAAAGCAACAACCTCTTTGAGTTACCTCAGCCTCCTCCAAAGCAGACTGGACCTCTGTCTTCTCAGTCTCAGTTTGTTTCTTATTCTTCTCCAGCTCATGGATGGCTTTGCCATTGTCCCCAATTTGTTCAGTCAGATCAGAGATTTCCTCTAAAAAAAATTATATTTCTTCAATGATGGGTCAAACAAAGAAACATCATAAAACAGGATTTGCATATGTTAATTCTAATGACGTCAAACAGTACAACTCTCAAACTATAACTTTGTCGCTTCTGTGATGTGAGCAAGCGACAGAACCTGGACATGATCTAAACTGTCCCAGATCACAGAATATATGGGAATTATGACCCAGGATGAAATTTCCCTTTAACAAATCGGTATCACATCAGGTAATGTACATACGTTGCAGGTTCTTATTCTCTCGTTTGAGGACCTCTAGGTGCTCCAGAACTTCCTCATAAGAGTTCTTAATTTTGAAGAGCTCGGTGCCGAGGGAGCGAGACTCTTTCTGTGATCCATCCAGCTCAGCCTGGCTCTCCTCAAACTTCTGCTTCCATTCCGCCACAATCTAAAGAAGATTCAAAATATTTTGGTGGCAATTAAAAATTTGAGGCGGTAATGAGGTGGTAATCTGCAAGGTCCTTTTTTTTGCTGACATTGCGGAGGTGTTTTTGCGCTGCACTTCCCACAGATCACTTGTCAACAGTGTGTTCAATACTGCTTTTTCCTTGGATTTTCTGTTAATAAAGTTTGGGTTTCTGTAGGAGGCGCTCTTTTCGTTGACTGTTCAGCCATGGTGGCTATCACTGCTCATGCTAACTACCCAGTTCTTCTTCTGTTTATTCCAAATATACCACTGTTGCTGCTGCAGGAAACATAAAACACATCACTTCCTGTGCACCGGGTGTTTAGAACAGCAAATATAAACGCTTTCATGAACCAGCTATAGGTTGAGTAACTATTGGGTTATATCAATCGACAAAAGAGAGTATTAAAATAGATGTTTTAAACTAACTTTGCAAGGTGTCTCTGTTACCTTATCAAAGTTTCTCTGCTTTTTATCCAGGACAGCTGCTTGTGCATTTGCCCTTTCCACATCAGTCATGAGATCCTCCACCTCTCCCTGCAGCCTCTGCTTGGTTTTCTCCAAAGACGAGCACTTGGCATTCACAGCCTCGATGGCCTCCTCAGCATCCTGCAAACGCTGAGCGAGCTTTTTCCTGAGGAGAGAAAAATTAGGTTTATGTTAATGTTTATATAACAGCCTTTGTCATTTTTCTTTTTGAAAGGATCATTTTGAATATCTCAAAAATAATATCTATGTATTTAAAAAAGAATCTCACTTGGCTTCCTCCAGTTCATCGGTGCGCTGGATAGCATCAGTCTCATACTTGGTTCTCCACTGGGCCACCTCACTGTTGGCCTTGGACATTCCTCTCTGGAGCTCGGCCTTGGCCTCCTGCTCCTCCTCAAACTGCTCCCTCAGCAGATCACAGTCATGGCGAGCAGATTGCAGGGCATGGGCAAGGGCATTCTTAGCCTGTTTTAGAGGCAGATTGGAGTATTAGTCATACAGTTATTTCTCAGAGGCAGAGCTGCTCTGGAGGCAAAAATAGGCTGACTGGTTGAGTTAAACCTCAATGAATGGAGCCAAAGAACTACAGTTTTCCTAGCTACGTAATGACTGAAAACCAGTGAAAAAGGCAAGGGGAATAGGTAACTATAATATTATGAAGCCTAGCGCTCTTGCTAGTAACTGGAAAAAAAAGCAATCTAGCCATACTAAGTTATCTAGGTGACCTTCCAAGTTCAAATTAGCCACACTAGCCTAGGTAAGCTAGTTAGCTAGCTGCTGGCCTTCCAACATCATGAATGCGATGGTCATCATGAGTGAATAAAAAGTCATTACCTTTCATATTTTTTTTATTTATATTTTGACCAGAGTTCCTTGTCATTCAAGTTTGCCAGTTAGCTAACTTGAGCTCACAAAACCCCTTTCTTTGCCTCCACACATGAGGTTTAACACAACCACTAAGATTATTTGAACCTGGCAACTGAATTATATTTGTCTATTAATTTGCAAGGGGCAATCTTAATATGTGATGCTTACTACTACTAGTACTAAAATTGTTGCTTGTTGTGTTCGTATCCATGGTTTAAAGAGTGCAATAATTCAACAAACCTTTGTTTCTTCCTCAGTCTGCCTCCTCAGTTCCTCAATTTGTTGAGTGAAGGCAAGCTTAGCTCTTGACATTTGAGAGAGTATTGCTTCTTTCTCCTCAAGAAGACGAGAGAACTCACCTAGTCCAGAGATATCAGGAAAAGAAAATTAAGAAAGGTGTTTGACTCCAGAAATCATTTAAACTAGATTTAACACTGTATTCTCAATTGCATACCATTTTCACTCTGAAGTCTTGCCCTTTGAGCAGTTATCTCAGTGATAAGATGAGTGTTCGCATCGTGTTTTGTCTTGTATTCACCCAGTTGGTCTTCCAGAGAGTGACACAGTTTCTCATAATTAGCCTGATAATATTAATGAAAGAAATGTTGTTATATGTATGATATATTAATTAATTAATAATATGTTGTATATAGCTCTAGCTCACCTTTGACTTGACCATGGCCTCTATGCTGCTGGATAGGTCATCAGTCTCCATCTTGTACTCACTCTTCTCCTTCTCCAGCTTCTGTTTGACCCGCTGCAGGTTGTCAATCTGCTCTCCTAGCTCGGCCACAGTGTCAGCATGTTTCTTCCTCAAAGCTGCAGCAGTGGCTTCGTGGTGGAGCGTTGACTCCTCGAGGTCTCGTCTCAGTTTCTGGAACTCGGCCTCTCGCTTCTTGTTCATCTCGATCTGAGCAGTGGTGGCTCCTCCAGCCTCCTCCAGCCGCTCGCTGATCTCCTCAAGTTCCCTGGAGAGATCACACCTCTGTTTATCCACCTTAGCCCTGGCGACGCGCTCAGCCTCGATCTCCTCCTCCAGCTCTTCAATGCGCGCCTGGGTAAAGCAACATACAGGAGTTGATTGCTGATTTGCAGTAAATTTTAATTTAATAGCCAAACAGCTTTTCTAAGTACCTGGAGCTCCTTGATCCTTTTCTGAGACTGCACAGCCATACTCTGCTCATCCTCGATTTTGGTTACAAGTTGGCTGAATTCAAAGTCTTTCCTGTTATGCAAAACCATGTGATTAGAGCACACTGTGCAAAGTACCTATCAGTATGTTTCACTGCACCAATACATACTTTTTAAGGCGTTCCTCCAGCTGCTGTTTGTCATTTTCTAGATCCATCATGGATTCTTGAGTTAGTTTCAGATCTCCTTCAAGCTTCCTCTTGGCCCTGTCTATATCCATCCGGATCTTTTTCTCTTGCTCTAGAGAACCTTCAAGCTAACACATTGAAAAGCACCTTCACAGTTACATTGTACAGTATATTATACTAAGATTTCAACAAGGCAGTAGCTTTAGACTCACGTCATCGACTTGTTGCTCCAGCTTGACCTTGGCTTTGGTCAGAGAGTTGACTTTGTCTTCCTCTGCTTGCAGGTCATCCAGTGTCTGTTGGTGGGCCTCCTGAAGGGCCGACTTCTCCTTAGATAACTTGCCAATGATGTCATCTAGAGTAGACATTTCCTCAGTCAGATTCTTCACCTGAATGTGCAGCAGAAATTAGCATGTTAGTAAATGCTTAAATCTCTAGATGTTCAGATGATGTTGAGGACACACACCTTGTTTTCAGTGGCGTGTTTTTCTTTCTCCACTCTAGCCAAGGTGAGCTCCAAGTCATCGATGTCTTTCTTCAGTTCAGAGCACTCGTCCTCCAGCTTCCTCTTCTTTGCGGTCAGCTCAGAGTTCACCTCCTCCTCATCCTCCAGTCTCTCACTCAGCTCTTTGGCTTTGGACTCCAGCAGGATCTTGCTCTTTATCAGGCCCTCACACCTCTCCTCTGCATCTGCCAGGCTCTCACTTTCCTGTTGCAGCATTTAATAAAATGCACAATTAGCATTTGTGAAGCATATTACTTATGACAACATCTTCACTTATGACAACATGACATGTCAACGGCAATGTTATCTGCAAACAGCGTGTTCACTCCACTCACAGATTGAACCTGCAGACACAAGTCATTCTTCTCCTGAAGCAGGGAAACCATTTTGGCTTCCAGCTCCCTCCGCTTGGTCTCAGCTTTAGCCAAGTCGTCCTTACACTTGGCAAACTCCACTTTCATGTTGGCCATCTCCTTCTCAGTCTCAGCACTCCTCAAGAGTGGCTTGAGCTTGAAGTAAAGCTTCATCCACGGCCAGTGTTTGACGTTCATGAAGGAGCGAATGTTATACTGGACAATGTAAATGGATTCTCTGTGAAGCAATTGTTTGAGTTAATTCTTAGCTCTTAGATTCAAAGCAATCAAGTGAATTTTTATTAGTTATATGCATGTTTACTTTGACATACAGTGTATCTTTAATAGTCTATGGCCATCAAATTCTACTGTCTGTGATTACCTCCTCTCCATCATTTTCTGAAAGTCCCTCCTCTTAAGGAAGCCACGACACAAGGCTTGAGTAACAGTGATGAGAGAGGCCAGTTTGTCATCTCTCATCTCTTCTAGAAGACCCAAGAGCCCTGCTTTGAAGAACACCTACAAGAAATAGAAATTTGGGCTCATCTTTGGATACCTAAGGACACTAATTCTATAATCTGCACAGTCTATGACGATAATAGCAGGTCTATAACATTCAAAATAATTTACCTTGGTATGTCCAAACTTATACTGCGTGTGGTCCACATCGATAGACCCCAAGAGCTTCTCAGCAGCTTTCTTGTTGTCAATGAATTGGCCGTCAGGGATCACACTGGCATTCAGTACTTTGTACCTACAGAGAAAAACTCCAATTAAAGAAAGGTTTTGTTGTATTTTTCACAACGTGTGTATTCTGTGCTATTTACCTTTGCTTGAAATCCCCGTACTGTATTCTACTTGGAAAGCCCTTTCTGCAGATCCTGATTCCTTCCAGCACACCATTGCATCGCAGCTGATGGATAACCAGCTGGTTCTGCATAATCCCTAAGGTCAGCCAGAACAACATTATAATCGAGCCGCTTAAGATACAGCCATTTAAATGGTTTAATATGACATTGTTGAAATACCTGGAGTTTTAGTTTCATTTGGAATCAGACACCTTACAAAATGAGGATGGGTGCTTCTCAGATTTGTCATCAGCTTTCCCAGGTTTTCCTGTTCGGGATTATCAATGTCATCACCATGTAACACAAAATCACAACTGCTATCATTGCTTTATCATTTGTAACAAAATATTCTTACACATCATTCAATATTATATCACACTTCAACTACCCTGAAGAGGGCTGACACTGTCTGGAAGGATGAACCCTTCTTCTTGGACCCTTTCTTCGCAGCTCCACTGCTCTCTACAAGACCAAATGTTTTCATCTAAACATTTATAAGGCTGCACAGTAGGACTTTGAAATTAACTTTTTTTTTTCAAAATGATCACAGTCTCCCACCTGTCTCATGTTCTTACCATCAGATGAAGAATAGCTAGAATAGAGGAATGCCAGCAGCTTCAGGCTTGCTTTCTGGAAGAGCTGGACTACGGTTTCATTCAGCGGATCCTTATTCTTGTCTAACCAGCCGGTGATGCTGTAGTCCACAGTGCCAGCGTAGTGCACCAGGGAGAAGTGAGCCTCAGCCTTGCCTTTGACAGGCCTGGGCTTCAGGAAGTTGTTTGATTTGCCAAGATGTTGGTCGTACAGCTTGTTTTTGAAGGTTGTGTCTGACGCCTTGGGGAACATACACTCCTCTTCAAGGATGGAGAAGATGCCCATTGGCTGTTGAGGACGGAGATGAAGAATTTCTTCATCAAAACACTCAACAACTTTGTGTAATACCATCTCTGTATAAACTAACCTTTTCAATGAGCTCTATGCAGGCAGCCAAGTCCATTCCAAAGTCAATGAACTCCCACTCGATGCCTTCCTTCTTATACTCCTCTTGCTCCAGCACAAACATGTGGTGGTTGAAAAACTGTTGCAGTTTCTCATTGGTGAAGTTGATACACAGCTGCTCCAGACTGTTGTACTGCAAAGGAAACCAGTTAGAGCGTTATCTAATTATTAATCGTACATGTCAGTAAACACGCTGCTTACTGCAAACTTACATCAAAGATTTCAAACCCAGCAATATCCAAGACTCCAATGAAGAACTGCCTCGGTTGCTTGGTGTCCAACATCTGATTAATGCGAAGGACCATCCACAGGAACATCTTCTCATAGACTGATTTGGCCACAGCACCAATAGAATTGTAGACCTGCAAAAAAAAAATAAAAAAAAGCTCCAATGAGTTCACCACACATTTGGGAAATAAGACCTTTAAAATAGACACATTAGAAGAAAATGATAGGATTGTTGAAATGTTTGACTTGTAGATTATGTAAATGAAAAATGTGCTTTTTACAACCAATCTAACTGCAAATAAAGGTCTGTATTACACAAATCTGAACAAATCTTTTTTTATCCCCTGAATAACTTTAAAGCACACATGCAGCATGTCCCATAGCTACACCCAGCCGATAGAATAGGGGCAGACTACAGCAGAAAAATAGATCATTTAATTTGTCATTCAGAGATCTCATCATTAGGTTTTCATAGCATTTCTGGTCTATAAGAAATCACTAAAATTTTATCTCTCCAAAATGACACCAAGGAGCTTTACCTGTAAGGTGTGTCATCAACCTCATTGCCAAGATAAGCAGTTTCTTGAGGTAAATATAAACTTCTAACAGTTATAATAAGTAATATGAAATTCATGCTGTATTGTAATGTAATTTGTTGTTTTACAGCACTGTATTATAACAGAAATGTACCTGCTGAACAGTCTGCCCTTTGGTGACATATTCATTCCCAACCTTCACTCTGGGGTAGCACAATGCCTTCAGCAGGTCTGCAGAGTTTAGACCCGTCAGGTAAGCTGTTTTGTCAGCCACTAAAACAGAGAAATAGCAAATATGAAACAATTATTAAATATTTTGCTTACAGTGCAGTGAAAGAGAGAGCAAAATACAAGAGCAGAATCCCAAAAAACCATGCTCATATCTACCCTCCGTCCCATCTGGCTCTGCCTGCTCCTCTCTTTGCTTCTGCTTGAACTTCATGTTCCCATAATGCAGCACAGCGCCAGTTAGCTTGTAGATGCCAATCTTCTCCTCTCCAGTGAAGCCAAGGATGTCAACAGCGCTCTGAAAGCATAGCATTACAGGGCAGTGTTGAGTCACAGAGCATGTTTGCAGCAAAAGAAAAGAAAAGATTAAAGACATGACTCACATCAGTGGCCATCAGTTCCTGAGTGTCATCGATACTAGCCACGCTGATTTCCCCTTGGCTGATAAATGGGTAGTCGTAGGGGTTGATGGTGATGAGAAGAGTCTCTGGATTGAAAAATAATGTGCCACAAAAATCCTGGCTTTGCAACAAAAACACACTGCATACCCCGTCACTTACAACTTTGTTTCAGATTAATTGAAACAGACATCAAATCTGTGTTGTATTGAGTGTTCCTCTGAAGAACATGTGGGCCAAACATGACTGACATAACACTGTAAAAACGCTTTTCCAATTATGTTACCTATGAGCTCAGGCTTCTTGTTGGACATGATCTGGTAGAAAATATGATAACTCCTCTCTGCAGACAGCTGAAACGTTACTCTGGATTTTTCCAGCAAATCTACCGAAACAAAAAGAGATGGGGGTAAACAAAAGGCTCTAACAACTAAACATTATATGACTCTATTATATTCAAACTCACACGTTTCAATATCAGCAGAAGCCAGTTTTCCTGTGGTTCCAAAGTGGATTCTTATAAATTTGCCCTGAAAGGGAAAAAAACTTCTAACAATCAAAGAAACAAGATGACAAATCAGCAATGTGTATTAACAAAATCTCTGTCTCTTCACTCACAAAACGAGAGGAGTTATCATTTCTGACAGTCTTGGCATTTCCAAAGGCCTCCAGCAATGGGTTCGCAGAGATGATCTGGTCCTCCAAAGTCCCCTAGAGCAACAGCAAGGACAGGTAAAAATAATATAGAGGCCGATAAAGCAGTGAAATGAATGAGTAAATGAATGAATGAATTGGTTTATTAATTAGTCATAAATTCACTCATCTACTGCACTTTCTGATGAGAGGCTTTTTTGCTGCTCGTTAGTTGATTTTAATTACAAATTCATTGTTTCCTTGAAAACAAGAAGCTCACCTGTATTTTGCCAGAGGCGCCAACATCTTTCTTCCTGTCCCCAGACACTGCGATTGTCGCAAAGTACTGGATGACGCGCTTGGTATTCACAGTCTTCCCCGCACCGGATTCTCCGCTGCAGAATAGCAAAACACACACCAGCAGCTATTCATCTCCTCTTTCATACGAAGTATCTGTGGCATTTTCATCAATGTGCAGCTTACGTGATGAGGATGGACTGGTTTTCTCTATCTGGAAGAGACAACACAGTCATATTAGAAAGTTGTTATGCGTTGCCTCTAAGTTAATACAATACTGAAAACATTAATACAATGTTCCCAAAGACAATTTACCAGTCAGCATGAACTGATAGGCGTTGTCGGAGATGGAGAAGATGTGTGGTGGAGCCTCCTGGCGCTTTTTGCCCCTGTAGGCCACCACTACTTCCTGGTTGTACACTGGGAGACACTTATAGGGGTTCACAGTGACACAGAACAGACCGGAGTAGGTCTAAAATAAAAGAAAAATGTTGTTTTGGCTCCTGTTGAAATACAATATATAACACTTCCCAATAAAGCCAAAGAATAGCAGCTGCATGAGGAGTGAAACTGAGAAAAAAAACCTTTGACCTTTAAAATGCATAAAGTTACTGCTGTTTGCCTTTGTTTCAGATGCGTTATCAACATCATACATCACACTCAGTAAGCCTCTAACGCGGGCCTACAGTGCTCCTGCTGGATGCAAGACAGGCAGAGGCTCTCTGACATTGTCTGGGAAGGACTATCATCCACTAAATGCCGCATTGCTCACATAGATCATCCACGCTGCGTAGCGCTCTTTGAGGTTGTACAGCACCGAGGCCTCATTCAGGTGGGTCATCATGGCCATGTCCTCAATCTTGTCGAACTTGGGTGGGTTCATGGGGAAGACTTCGTCATCCTTCACTGTTACAACCTATAATGGGGAAGAGAGATGTGCCCTTCATCAGCAGGGAAAGCGAACCAGCCAGGACTAGCTCATGTGCAAGTCATTTTTAAACAGTCACTACAGCTGATGGAGGAAATCAATACAAAACCACAGCTACCTTACCTGTCCTGCATAAGTTTTAACAGCTACTTTGCCCCCCTCTTTGCCTTGGAGAGTGCCTTTGACGTACAGCTCCTTCGGCTCAGTGACGAACACCGCCGTTTTGGCATCGAACAGCCTGTTCTGGGCCTCGATCCTCTCTCGTTCCGGCTTCCTCAGGTACGGGGCGGCCTCCCCAAACACTGACATCTCAGCATCCGAACTCATCTCTGCAATGCACCCCTGCATCGTCCAGGGGTTAAAGGTTAGAACGGTGTCTCTGATGTGTGACAATACGGTAATAATTGTAGGAATCTGCATTTCAGAAAGCTTTGTTTGAAATCAGAATCAGCTCTTACCTCCCTCGGAAACAGAAGACTTGCTTGTGAATCTTCTACTTCGAGATGCCAGAGCAGAAACGAGCTGAAATTCTACCAATGAAGGCGTTGACCCTTTACTCCTTTTATAGGGTGCCTCTCCCTGCACAGCAAACACCTATATTTAGGTCAACTCCCCCTCCCTTAACGAATGTGGGTGGGGAGAGGTGATGATTTTGGTATGTGACATCACGGAGATGTCGCCGAGCTTTTGTTTTAAATCCGCAGCGGGGAAGGGGCAACTGCGGCTCAAGAAAAGAATCGGGGCGGAGAATGCCAAAGGAGGGTGACCTCTGCCAGAGAGATGGCCCTCGCAGATGCTGCAATGCTCCAACCATGCAGGGACCGCTGCATGACTACCGGCATAATAAGGGGGTCTTCTATTGTTGGTGTAGCGTCTTCGTCAGGGCCTACGCACAATCAAAACGACCCCTTTGACAT
>OMOV01084233.1:3766-14211 GCA_900312565.1 Beryx splendens | reverse complement strand
CCGCTGCCCAAGCCTCGCGCTCCAACACGCTGCGCCAGTGGAGCCGCTGGGAGCGCGAGACGGAGACGGAGAGCGAGACGGGGACGGGGACTGACGCTCCCCTCCTTCAGACCCACCTGTTTTCTTACAGCCGCTGTCTCTAGGCTCCTCCGCACACGGCCGACACATTTCTTTAACGTTTCACCGCGGGGTAGTGGTCACACACAGAGCCGCAGCCATCACGGGAGTCAGGAGGGAGAAAACAAGAAGGTTGAGTCGAGTCCATCTGCACGAAGCAGCTGCTGCCGAGAGAAGCGGAAGCACTACGGCTACACCGCCTTCAAAATAAAAGCACGGGTTGGTCATACGTGACAACGTTCTGAGGGTATTCCCTAACCAAAAATCACTCGTACAATCGCACTTTGGTATTTTAATCCCCTACGTTACCCTGTGTTATTCTTATAGTAGCTAACCTTCTGTAGGCTACCAGGGAAATCACTCCAGATCTTTTCGTAAGGGTTTGTACAGAGCACCAGCACAAAATGTTTGCAATAGTAAATCAACATCCACAAAAGTCAGGAAGTTGAAATAACCTCCCTAAAGCCACACTCCTCAGCTCAGTGTGAGTGGTAGAATATGAGTGGGAATATAAACTATCCCCTGTTGATATGATTTGTATTAAACTTTTCATCTAGTAAAAGATGAAGACAATCTACAGATGGGGAATGTGGACACAGCATAGAGGGGGTGAGTCTGCCCTGGAAGCCCCCCCAGTTTCAAACTGACTGCAAGTCACGTTTAGCCAGCTCCACCCATCTTTCCTGGCAAGGATTATGGAACTCAACCTTCAGTCACCAGCTCATTAAACTGAGCACTTGAGACATTCATTTGTGCCAAGGCCACTGTGGTGACTGCCATCATCATCCGGCTCAAATATACTCTTGCAACAACAGTATTAGCCTTAGCCAGCTGGGAGGTTGTTGAAAACGATTTTGTTATGAATGCATAATTGATGTCCCCCTCTCTCATCAAGAGTTTTAGCAATCTAGGGCTGAGCACGGTCTGGGCACAACTCTGATCATCTGTCAGTCTGTAAACATGTGTATCACTGTGGCACATGTCAATATGTGAATTAGTCAAATATCCAGAGTTATAGTTTGTAATTGCTTATTTATATTTTATTTTATTGCATCATCTGTTTTACCTTGCTGTATATGATGTTGCTGACAGCACTCAAATCTCGACCACAAAGTAAAGTACCAATATTCCCGCTTTGCTTACATCATTCATTCATATAGGCCCATATCTGTTGTAGATAAAATGACACTTCTCATGCTAATACTCAGCACCACAGACAGATTCATAGAATCAACATCAAACATAAAGGTTTTGTCTTTAAAATGATTTTAAAACTGATTGAACGCATCCTTACACCTTCCATCAGTCTGTTTCTCCCTGCTGTCTAGTCCAACCTACTTATCATTACCATTATTTTTAAACTGATCTCTATGGGATTCCACATGTAGTGCCTGCTGAGTGTGAATATGAGTTGCCTACGCTGACTGAAAACTAAAACAGGAACTGAACCAGTGAACAGCTATGTCTGTGACACCAGCCCCGTTTTTCAGGTGATCTGATGAAATGGTCTACAATTTCAATGAGATGTAAAATAATTAAAAGGGCCTATAACACTCCCAGGCATCTGCTGCTAAAAGGAGTTAATTGGTCACTCTGAGGCTGTGAAGTGCTCTAAAACCACATGGGAATTTCTTATTTTGGATTTTCTAACATATTGAATTAAAAACGCAGGTTAGAGATGATCCAGTTGCTGGCAGAAGACCAGGGGTCGAGGTTTCCTGAGAAGAGATTGATCCACTGCATGTTTAAAACTGGAAGGGAAAGGGCCATAGGTTAGAGAGTTGTTGATAATAGATCAAATCCACCGACTGAGTGGAATAGTTGGAGGCCTTAGTTGGAGACCTATTCTCAGTGCTTTTGGTAAAGAATACTAAAACCTATTAACACTTTCCCCCCCCTGAGGATCATTTGATATTATGGCTGGAAGATGGGAAAACATAACATTGAAACGGACCTTTGAATTATGACACGTCTTTGAAATAAGATACGGCACTCCTGCGTTCTTTATTACTTTATGATACTTCAACATTAAGTCCTTCATCATACTGTAGGAGACCTGCGGTTTATCAGGCTTCCATTTATGTTCTTCTTTTCTACATTCTCTCTTCACAGCCTGTTAAAAGGGGCAGCGGAGTCAAGAGTGCTCAAGCAAGAGCTGTTTAAACGATCAACGAGCCCCCTTGGCATTCAAAAGAAGCACTAGAACAAGTGGGAGTCAAAGAGGCCACTGAATTTGTCTGAGATGAGTAATTTATGGGGAGTGCGTGTTTTGAGTTTTTCAGATGAGCTTTCATCCACAAGTTGATGCCAAGGCTCCAGCCAGCAGATTAGAAAGTAAAGCGTGTGAAGGGGTTTGGCATCAACAATACGGAGGACCAAGGTCAGGTGAGGAGGCTGTTAGGCTACGTTCACACCGCAGGCAAAAGTGGCCCAAATCTGATTTTTTTTTGCTCATATATGACTCAGATCTGATTATTTCATAACAGTGTGAACGGCACAAATCACATGGAATCTGATCTGTTCAATTCTGATTTGGGCCACTTTCATATGTGCTCCTAAATCGGATACAGGTCTGATTTTTTTGCAATGCGACCTCAGTCTGAACAGTCATAGCGGAATTCACGCGACTTTTTGCGTCACTCCAGATCGACATTCATCACAATTCTGCGCTGGCGGGAGTCACTCGGTGAAAACAAACATGGAAGAGAGCTGCGATGGAGGTAGTCAGTGGAGGGACAGTGAGGTGTTAGACTTCGTAAGTATTTGGGCTGATACTTCTGTACAAGCAACACTTGAGGGGTCGTGCGGTAACCGGTCTTGTGTTTTAAAGCATATCGAAACAAATGGCCGAACGGGGGCCGCAGAAGAACGTGGCTGCAGTGTCAGAGAAAAGTTAAATCAACATCAACTTATAAATGAAACCGTAAACGCTAACTCCAGTGGCCTCCATGTTTACTTCCATATGACAGTGTGCTGCGTGTGACGCCTTTGTTATTGTTCTTTTTCGCGCGTGTGGGTCAGTTCACCGTGAGCAGTTCACACTGGAATCTGATATTGGCCACATTTAAAAAATAATGTGAACAGCCAAACAAAAAAATCGGATCCGAGCAGTAAATGTGAATTGAGCACACTAGGGCTCGCAGTGTGAACGTAGCCTTAGAGGTCAGGTTGTTCCTGTACAATGAACTTCTAGCTTTAAAGCTAGTAGTAGCTTGTACATAGAAACCAATCATGACTGAATATTGGTCTTTAAACATTTTGGTTTTACAGAATATGTATGTAAACACTCCAGCATTGTAAACAGCAGTGTTCAACACTACAAATGCAAACAAACCGTTTACACAGGGGCTTCAAATCAGCAAAACCCTCTGGCAGAGTAATGTGACATCGCTGAACACGTTTGGGACATATTTGAAAAGTAATTGCATACATCAGCTTTAAACTTTGTCCCGTAGCTGCTGAACTTAGTTGCTGATCCAGAAGTGAATTGTTATGTTTGTGTGGAGAAACGCACACGTTAGCCCTAAATGTGCTGCTTATATTTACTTGAACCCCTAACCCAAATTTCTTATCAAACAGGTTTTAAGAAATTCTCAAACCAGAAATTCCTAGTGGTTCTTGCTTGAGAAGGCGTAGACTCAACGTTACGATGCAAACAGTTCACTCAGGTGCCACCGGCTCCCTGACTGGCAACATGTAAATATGTATGCTAGCTCTTCTGATCTTGAAACGTGGTCTTGGATTTGTTCTTCCGTTCACATGTGTACCATGTGATCCAGAGCCAGTAAGAGAAATAGGTGCCGATGCCACTCATCAGCATGGACAAGAAAATAATGATTTAAAAAAACGTGAACATCAAAAGTGAACAGGTTCTGGTGCATGCTGCACGTCTTGTATAGATCGTTAAATGCCTGGGATTTGTACCTTGCCACTGGTTTTGCTCCCACATAAACACATGGGCACAGTGAATTATTTTGGAGCATTATTAGTGCCTCACAGACTGTTTAAACCCTCAGCTCTGTCCGGCAGGTAAGGGCACCGTGGTTAACACACAAACTCCTCTGAAACATCATCCAAAGTTTTCCTTAGCCAACACTTAGCTGCTGAAGAAATACGCCGTCTTTTTAGAACTGCAAAGTCTCTGAGATAGACTTGGTAAGTAAACGCATTATATTAATACCACGCGCGCTCTATTCATACCGAAACCCAAGTTTGAACGTGCTTGGACTGAGACAGCTGCGTTGAGCAACCTGTCTGGTGGACGAGTATAATGTTCGGAGACGTATTTGATTTAAAATTGTCTGGCTTAATTATTATTATTATTTTTGCATTTTTCAAGATGGAGGCGAAGGCGGAGAGAAGCTCAACCTGGGGGTACCGTTACCCTTTAAACACCTCAGCTGAAGGTGTTTTAGGCTTCACTTTGAGTACCTTAAGATATTTGCTGCCAGGCTGCTGCCTTTATATTTGTCTGGAAGTACCCTGATAAATAGCAGCTGAGTGTTAGCTAAGGACATGTGTGGGTGCAGTCATCGTCCCATGTTTCCGGGGTGGAGTCCCCGCCCCTTGTCTGTAAGACAGCACCGAGGGCCTAAACCCCCTTTGAGGTCATTAGAAATGACAAGGGAAAGTCGTTATGTCACTTTCTTGTGCTTGTGTTAAATTGTATTTTGTATTTTGCCTTAGCTTACCCATTTATCTTGCACAACTACAATGAAAATCAATTTCAGCCTCACGGCCCGGCAACCGGGACAGTCCGAGTGGCCCGATGCAGCACATCCACGAGGCCGTCACTCCTTGCAGCAGATAGCTGGGAGAGTGGAGTCAAGATTAACTATGCACATACAGCACTCTAAAAATATAGCTCACTGCAATAATACAGAATTCATGTTCATCACCCATTACGTATATCAGTTATGTAATACCATTAACGTAAGATGAGCAGTGTGCAGCTATTCTCGCTCGAGCATAATTTGACCCTTGTCTAAGGCATGCAGCCCATATATAACTGATCAGATTAATTGCAGTTTCCAGAGTCCTCTCTTTGTCTGGTTGCCCACAGATGCAGAGGCAGTCCTGGAGTCAACAGTCAGGCTGACCTGTGTTTTTGTCACTACTAATGACAGAGATGATTGTGGTGGTTGTGTATTGAAATATCAGAATGAAGGCTTTCATTACAAAACGCTATATATCCATTTGGGAAAATGTTACCTGAAATTCATCAGGCAGTATCTGAAAAAACATAAATGATTCTGTCTTGAACAACGAACTCTTTCATAAGCAAATGCCTTAAGATGACTCCTAAATCCAATACTAGCCCATAATGTACTTAACGTCCATGCCAGCAGTCGATATGGGAGAGTGGGTGTCTTGTTTTGTTTAAATGGCGGATATCTAATTTTGGAACAAACCTCTTCAAATGTTTTAGTAGGCCTAACTGTAAGCCAACTTCTTTTCTACCAGGCAGAAGCCAGAACAGGGAGTTTGATGGATACTCAGCAGCAGTAGCCTGCCACAGCATAGGTGAGCCTGGTGGTCTAGATCAGTGGTGCTCAAACTTTTTCATCTCAAGGACCCCGAAACTGACCACGGACCCCCGTCTGATAAGATTTTTGCTTTTAGATGTTTTATTACAGAACATGTCTGAAACCCATGACCAAAATAGTCAGACATCGTGTCATTGTGTTACTTATGGATGGAATTATAGTGAAAATAAATTATTCCCCTTTTTGCTGGGGACCCCCCCGGAACCCCCTCAAGAACCCCTGGGGGTCCCCGGACCTCACTTTGAGAACCACTGCTCTAGATCTTTAGTGGTCTATTTCGTCTTTGATTTGCTTTAAAAACATTTATCATACCAGCCCATCAAATTGAACTAAGCAACACACTGTTTTATTTTTTCTGAAATAGATTATGGCACGTGATTAGGACCACAAAGTGCAATTCTGTAACATTTCTAATACGGTCCAACCTCTTGGCTATAGGACACTGCACATCTTTGTTTTTTGGTAGATAAAGGAGAACGGTGGTATTGATTCAAAGCCACGGGCGACAAAAGCCCATTAAAGAAAATACAGTTGTGCTGCACAGCAAACACTGCTGCTTGCTTTTTCCAGTGACGTCCTTGACACACTTTTACTGACAGACATGTGCTTTTGTGGCACTCCAGCTTGTGCTGAGCAGAAAACCTGGCCAGTAAATCACGTCAACCTCAAGAAAACTGATGAAACAGTCAGTTGGTAAGCCCTGATTGGCATGTCCAGAAAAATGTAAATCCGTAAGAGGTAAAACCTTTCTGACAATACAGTGCGTTCCTTGTCTGCTCTCAAACAAAGGGTTATTTTTTCACATTTTCAGCATCAACTGGTGAGAGTACTTTGATGCGTTTTGGCATGGCCACAATGATGTCCACCCCCTCCCTTTTCTTCTTTACAAGAGTTGCAGCGGGTGCTGCTGGCTGGGGGCCGGGGTGCTTTGAAAACAAGCTCTGAGACTGTGCCTGTAAAACATCCAGTTTCTGTTTCAGCTCTTGGAGCTGCTTTATGTCCTCGATTTTGTTCACATTCTCCATGATGGCCCTCAGTGTGGCCGCACACTTCTTCTGTAGCTCGTCCCTTTGGTGTAGCAGCTGGGCTGGTAAAGCTGGCTGAGTCTGTGTTGTAGGAGTGGGCTGTGTAACGCTTGGTGTTGATGCATTCAGTAAGTTTAATGGAGCTTGTGTGACCAGGATAAACTGAGGAGACCCACTCGAGTTATTTTCTGTAATAATCATGGGCAATGTTTGGATCTGATGTGTTGTTTGGGTTTGAGAAGCTGGCGTTGTTGGGGTCTGCGCTGTCATTTTGTTGGCCACTACAGGGACCAGGATAGTTTTTGTACCCTGTGGGGCTTGAGAGTCTACTTTGAGAGGTATTACTGTGGGTGTTACAGCCTGTTTGGCTGCTGGGGCTTGAGAGGTTGTTGTAACATGTGGGTTTGCTTGGGATAGTGCGGCCTGTGGAGTTGAAAGTGATTGGGGCATACATAGGGCCTGAGTGACTGATGGAGCTTGTGGGCTGGACAGGAGCTTAAGAGCTGATGGGGCATCAGAGGATGGTGGGGCCTGTGGAGTTGACGGGGCCTGGGGCACAGAGGAGGCCTGAGGGGTGGACAGAGTTTGTGGTGGTGATGGGACCGGCGAGGCTGGTGGCAACTGTGCAGTCACGGAGACAGTATCTGCAGACCCGACCAAATCCAAGAGGGATTCTGTTACGATGATCTCTGTAACGTCCTCATCTGTTTCTGCGGGACGGGTCGTGTGTAAGGTGAGCAGAAGGTGGTCTCTATACTTTGGGCAGAGGCTCTCCCAGCCCCACTCAGGCACAGAGCTGAACACCTGGCAGAAGTGTTCACAGGGAAGACGCCGGCTCCTCCAAACCTCACACTCACAGCAGGGCATCCTGGACTTTGTTCCAAAGCTGACTGTGTAGGATCGGCCCCCGCCTTTTGGATCGGCCCCCCACACCCTGAAGGTTCCTTCACCAAGTTCTTCCACTTTGGTAGCATTGCGGGTCACTGCATCTAGGCTGTCCATCACACAGTCCACCACGGCTCTAGGCCGCTGCCACAGAAAGGACGGCACTGCCGGACTGACGGTTAACTCAGAGGATCTGCTGTTCAGATCAGAGTGCCTGCATTTAAGAGATTGAGCCAAGGGTTAAGACAGACAAATTAGCAAAGTGTTCCTGGTGACAATGATTGAAGGAGATGCTCATTCACTGAATAAATTAATATATCTGTTTACACATAAATTTGACACAAATTCGGCCCACAAATGCTCAAACTGAAATGTGCAGTCACCTCATGAACGGAAGGTAGTCGTCAACCAGAAATTGCAGCATTTCACTTAGATTCTTTTCTTTATACTCTCTTAGCGGCTTATGACTGAAGAATACCCTCTGCAACTCCACCCCGTGATTCATCAGAGAGACAAAGTTCACTATGTCAGCTCTCACCGCATTTGCCCATCTCTGCAAGAAGAGGGGGGGGGAAACATTTCTGTCAAATAAGTAACATGTTGTTACAAAACATCTCATCCTTGTGGTACAGTATGACACAATAAAACAGAAGATGCAAACGGTTCAACTTCCTCTTTTGCATCGAGTGCATACAGTGTGTTGGTGCGGTTTTTATTACTGCGATTCAGAGCTGCATGACTTGGGTCACGTGCACAACTTCTTGAGATAAGACAGGAGATAAACACGATAAAGCTATTTGTGTTCAGATTTGGGCTGTGCAGTTGTTTAACTCTGCTTAACTTATCCAAAATATTGATGTCAGGTGTTTGTAGTGCCTGTGCCCCTGGATGCCTAGTTTTTGGGGCATGGGGTTTTCAATGCGTCTCTGGCATGGAATGCCATGGAAACAGTCAACGATGGCACTCATAGTGAGGATAGCAGGGTGGCCTAGTGGTTAGACTGACTGTCCCATTACCAAAAGGTGACAGGTTCCATCCCCACAACTGAGACTAGAGTATGAATACTGAGTATGTATTATTTTAATTTATGACTGTACCACTCTCTGTTTCATTTTCACCAGAAATTGTGTTAGATGTGCTTCCTATGTTGCCTCTACTGATTTAGGAAACTGTGATAAAATGTCATAATTTAGGCAATGGGTGTTTTTAATAAATGATTTAATAAATGAGCCATGTATTTGCCTGCCTGGCTTGTTTCATTTTTATACGACTGGCAAATTACAAAGTGTCAAGTGACTAGGCTGTCACCTGACATCAGCTTCATATGAGAGAAACACTGCTGACACTGTCAATCCATGCAGTCAGCCAGACATAATGCAGATCAACAGTCTAGTGATTTTTTTTAATTTATGGGTTTCACATCATTTAATTCTGTCCTCAGTCATCTCCGTCTGACTCGAACTTGTCTGGAAAGCCTTTATTGTGTGCGAGAGATAAAGCTATTAGTATCCATGTGTGTTATCTGGAAGACATAAAAAAAAAGAAAAGAATTGGGAGAGATTTTAAATATTATGAAGTAGCCGCACTGGGTTATTTATGTTTCCCAACTTGTTTTAGTCTGGGGGCCTACAAAAAAGGTCTTGTGACTTTCATGCAAGGTTCCAACAAACCCCCACCTGATGCGTGCGGCTGCACAAGATGTGCTTGTTTCCACAGATAAGTCTGAGGTCTGAATACCGCCTCTGCACAGAGTTAACTCCACTCTGAATCACAGCCTTACTGCATAACGTCTCTTTCATGAAAACACAAAAGGAGAAAAAAAGATTACAGAACAATTTGTTTTCGACAGTAACGGACACATTTGGTGCAAACCTTTTCCTCTGCCAGCCACTTGTCTGTGAACCAGTTTTTGAACAGAGGTCTCTTCCAGATGGCGCTCTCCTGCAGCCGCTTCAGTGCCGCTTGGTGCTCCTGCTTTGTCAGCGCCCCAGCTATGGCACACATCATCTTCAAGATCTCTGTGTGGTTAACAATGGTACGGTTCCCATTGCACAACCACTGCGTCCATGTTTTCTCTCGCAGGTGATCATTGAGCACAGCCTGACAGCCTGAAATTTAGACAGAAAATCAAAAAGAAAGAAAGTTGAAAGAAACTCTGAATTCCCCTGAAAATGAACAATGCTCGCTATCCTGTCCGTGTAAAAATCCACATACTACCCAGCTGAATGCTTCACCTGTGAACACAGTCTCCACAGCCACCATCTCCTTGGGGCAGTCCTCAGTGAGGATGTAGTGCGGGATCCAGGCCGGGTTCCACTGCCTGAAGATCCCCAAAGCCTCCGTCAGTGCCTCGGCGCTCTTGGTCTGCACCACGAACAACCCCACCACCATCAGGCTGATGTTGCTGCGCACACACAGAAAGTAAACGGGCAAAGGAAACTGCGTTCTCCTGTAGGCGGCGTCCAGGAAACACACGTCCCTCCCGTAGAGCCGGAGCAGGTCCTGCTGCCAGTCAGTTTGGTAGCAGAGCAGCAGGTTCTCGCTCTCCGAATGAGCTCGGAGTATGAAGTTTGTCTTTGGAGCCTGCTGCTTCCAGCTCTCTGCAAGGCGCTGGGGGGGGCAGAGCATATGAAACATAGTGAGAGTCACACACACAAGACAGACAGAGACAGAGAGGCAGAGACAGAGAAAGAAAGACAGCCAGAAACAGAAAAGGAAATACAGAGAGAGAGAGAGGGAGAGAGAGAGAGCGAGAGAGCGAGAGAGAGAGGGAGAGAGAGAGAGAGAGAGAGAGAGCGAGAGCGAGAGAGAGAGAGAGAGAGAGAGAGAGAGAGCGAGACAGCGCGAGAGAGGGGGAGCGGGAGAGAGAGAG
>OMOV01084205.1:4518-21941 GCA_900312565.1 Beryx splendens | reverse complement strand
ATAAACTCACGTGTGCGCCATACACCAGCCAACGGGCCGCAACACACACACACACACACACACACACACACACACACACACACACACACACACACACACACACACACACACACACACACAGAACTAATCTAATGGACTGAATAGACATCCTCAGCGTATCGCCATGCAGAATTAACCTCTCTCACAGTGACACACACACTCTCTCCGTCTCATACACAAACACACACACAGGAGTCAGGTAGGGGTGCAATATCGTGAATTAATGTAGATCATAAATATAATATTTAGTTGTGGAACCAAAACCAATCTGTCTGCATTTCAATGTTTTTCCTGTATGTATTGGTTTAGTCCAGTGTCCTACCTGCCTTTGTAATCCTGCTGTACTTTAGTCATTAAACATTAAACCTGGACTGATGAATAATTTTACATTCTTATTTCTCTGATCTGTGTGGATAATCAGGAGATGACATCAAATAGACAGAGATAGGAAAGTTATTTTGGAAAGGTAATACAGAGAGATTACTAAGCACACGTGCAAAATGCCCTTGTCCTTTCAAAAGCCTTTATGACTAAGCCAGAAAAATAGGCCTAATCAGTATTTCCCCCCCTGGGAGCGTGTGTAATCTGATTATTTTAATAAGCGTTATGGACTAGAGCCATTTTTGTAATTAGTTTGGATAAAACAGGCCCACAATTACGTGCAATCTGTTATTCCTCAACCCTGCTGATGCTGGCTCCCACCATGTGGTCAGACTAGGTACTTCCTATGTGCTTTTCGGGCAAATTGCAGAAGGCACAAATAACAAATAAGGTCAAAACCTGAAGGAGAGAAAGACACTGTCCTGTAATCTGTAGCCGACTCTCTCACTACTCCACGTCCTGTATCTGTCTCCTCCATGACAGATGACTTTGTGGAGATTGTTAAAACACAAGCAGTGGAGTGATAAACTTTCTCTAATCATATCAGGTCTGAACTCCTCTCCAGCAGATGGCGATCTCATACACAAATCAAAACCGCTGAAAGACGCAGATGGCAGGAACAAGAGCGGAAGTTAAGCGATGTGGCCTCCAAAATAAAAGTGTTATTAGATTATAAGTTTAAAAGGACCTTTTCAAAGTATTAAACATCCTTCAAAGCTGTTTGGTTTTGTGTCTGACTGAGGCTTTCTTTGTTTTGTTTTTTGGGGCTCAGTGTATATGGCATTTTGGCTATATAATTAAGATATAATATAACCATAATAAATACTGTTTATGTGCTATTTAGTGCTACATAAATTAATGAATGAACAAATGAATATTTGGTTTATATGGCTATGAATACATGTGTAAAAACAACATGAAAAGCATTTAAATTTACTACAGATTTCTCCTCAAATACATCCTTAATTTTGCAGGAATACCATGTTTGGCAGTAAGGCTTTTATTTTGAAAGTGCTGATCGGAAAATAGGGTTTTAGGACTGTGTGTTAGTCGCTGAAGGGATTCAGTACCTGGTCTCAGTCAGTCCTCTGCATGGTGTCGGACCTGCCGGTAGTCACCCAGGATGTCTCACATCCAGCGGCTGAGGCTGTTCATCAGCCAGCGGCTGGCCGCGGCGGCGGAGGAGATATTTGAGGCGGTGGAGAGAACGGTGGCGGAGTGCGAGGAGGAAGCGACTCGCTCCCAGTCCCAACACAGCAACCATCAGCAGGGGCTGCTTCAGGTCGACCTAAAAGAAGAAGTGAAGCTACACGGAGAAGGTTTGATCCCCCCTGCAGCCTTTAGTCCAGCAGACCAGTTAGTTATGGAGGCTTTCTGTGGTAAAGTCTCCAGGCATCTTAATGTTAACTGCTGCTGCCAGCTGAAGCCCAGCCTGTCAGACAGCCTGGACCTAGCAGTGTTGTAGTGACAAATATAAAGGTCCATAAACCATGGCATCCAGTCAGTGAACCTATAAACAACCTCCGATATAAACAAAGCTGCTTTCAGAAAAAAAAGCCCATTATTTCCCATGGTATTATCCTTAAACTAGGCTGTATCTTTAGGCTACCTTACTTCAGTGTCATACTACGAATCTATGTAGCCTATCTCAGGCTAAAAAGGGGGTAAACTCTAATCCATAAATAAAAAAAGTGGGCGAACTGAGTTTAGGTGGTTTATCCTCCACTATACATCCCTGGCTCCCACTGAGTGTCTGATGTTCTATTTTTCTTGCCTCTCTCTCTTCACAGTCTCCTCCCAGCTCTTTCCCTGTGCAGAGGAGCTTCCCTTGGAGCAGGACCACTATCAGCAAGAGTGGAGCCCCAAGAGTGGCTACGACAACCCCGGTGTGGGCGAGGAGGACCCGGAGCCCCCGGCCATCAAAGAGGAGCAGCAGGAACCATGGAGCAGCAGTCCAGGAGAGGGAGAGCAGCTGCCGCCGGGGATGGAGGAGGAGGCTGATCCCACCGACTTCACATTCGCTCCCACCTGCGTGAAAAGTTGCATTTATCCAGACTTGACTCCGTTTCAAACCCACGGTGTGGAAAATGAAGATAGGGAGCCTTTATGCAGCACCTCAGCCGACCAGAGAGCGGCTGATGGAAACTCGGACTCGAGCGGCGAATGTCAACCCATCTTGCCAGATTGTTCTATAACTCGGAGTGACACAGAGCCTGAGCTTGGTTTAAAAACACTGACTGACCTCAGCATCAGCAAAGACTTGAAATTCCACAGGAGGACGCACACGGGGAGTATCCCGTTCCCCAAAGCCTGTGAGGTGGAGCTTGTGCGCATCAGAGCTCCGCCAGAGATAAAGAGAAGGGACAAACCGTACTGTTGTCGCGTCTGCGGCAAAGAATTCAGCCACAGCACGCATCTGGCCACGCACACCCGAATCCACACTGGGGGAAAGCTGTTCAGCTGCCAAGTGTGCGGGAAAGAATTTCGCCATGGCAACAGCGTGATCGTGCACATGAGGATCCACACGCAGGAGAAGCCGTACCGCTGCAGGCTGTGCGGCAAAGAGTTCCGCCATGTGGGAAACCTGAACGTCCACATGAGGATCCACACGGGAGAGAAGCCGTACAGCTGCATGGTCTGTGGGAAGAAATTCAGTAGAAATAATCTGATGACAAACCACATGGCAGTACACGCAGGTGAAAAGAGTTTGGGTGTGAAGAGTGTGGGGGGGAGAGGTTCGGTCCGCATGCCTCCGTGACAGCTGGGATGCTGAGAGATCCACCATATGGGGGGAAGAATGTCACATCTGCTCTTACAACATTATTGGTATGAAAGTAAAGCCCACTGTGGGTTATGAATAAAGTTATGAAATGCTAATAACTTTGTGGTAGCATATTTCTTTTCCAAAATGGTTATTTAGCGTTGTGGAATGAAACCCTTCACTTTGGTCTAGAGTCATAATTACACTTAATGGGTAATGTGGATATGTAGCTGCAAACTGCAGGCTTCAACACAAAGATCATGTGGCTCAGAGGTGCTGGAGTGAAACTGATCAGGTGTTGTTGGACTATTAATGTTAACTGTGATGTTGTCCTTGCTGAAAATCTCACCGGTCACCAAACCCAAACTATTCAACTTGATTCTGCACCTTAACTTCTATACAGTTTAAAAAACACTGTTTGAAAGATCTTTGCTTACTGTTAGTTAATTCAGTATTGATGCATTTTGAAAATAATGCAGTTCGATCAAGCAGCTGCAGCCTATCCCACAGGCTGCAGGTGTGACAGGCTGACCAGGTGTTCACTGAGAACCTTTTCTTTGATAATGTGCCAGAATGGAAAAAAGTTGCACCACGCTGGAAACGGGATGAAAAGTTTGGAACACGGGTACAATTTTGCACACAGGCAAATACATGGCAACGTTTGATGGGGAACTGTAACTTAGGCTCTTCCACATTATGGGGCCTTTTTGGATCCAAACAGATCAAGACATAGAAATGCATACAATTATGTTTTCAGTGGACTGTCTTATTTGTAAATTGAAGCTAAAAAAAATTAAAACTCTATGCTTTTTTGTCTGATTGCTATTATACTTTCAGTTGAAAGCTTTGTGATTGAAAAATATCATATTGTGCCTGCTGCGATGATTCAGTGTTTGGCTCTCACCAGTTTTCTCTTGCTCAGGCAAACTGTAGCTACTGCTGCTTATTTTGTGTAACACTGTACAAAACTATTAATGGTAAAATTTTCAGAGAGAAAATTTGTGTGCTTGCTTCAATTTGAAAAGCTCGACAGATGAAGTCATTTGAACGAGTTTAAATGTCTTTAAAAGTTGGATCTCAAGCAGTTTATTTGACAGCCAAACGTCCTGTAGTTATCAACATGGAAGGATACAGTAGGTAATAATGTTGTAAAACCTTTTGAGTTTCCTGAATATGCTGAACAGTTTAAAGTTTGAACGGCGTCTGTAGTTTAAACAGGTTAGTCACACTGCAGCATGTTGGCGGAAGTAGAATAAATGAAGTTAGAAGTAAATGGGAGCAGCTGGGAGCGAGGACTGTGGTTGCTATGGTGACGGATGTCAACACCGTCCAGCTCGGCGAGTCCAGATCTGCTGCTGTCCATTCTGCTTTGCCAGTGGCCCGTTTATAAGGACAGACATGTCTGCTCTGAATAGAAAGCTGATACAAAGCCTCGCTGAAACCACCTCTAAACAAGTGAAGCACTGTGAGTACTCAGTCTGATCACCTCAGCCTCATGCTAAGCTAACATCTCAGCGGACGTAACGCTCCTTTTCGGCGCTTGAATTCAAACGCAGCCAACACAGTCTCTAGTCGTCCAAACGATTAAATGAAAAATATCATGTTATTTGACGTTATTATAGCAACTGAGTCGTCTCGCTGTATCTTTACGACCCCAGTCAATAAAACAGAGGCGGAGTGTCTCATCCGGCTGTTCAGCGGGCTGCTGGGGGAGCAGGCTGCGGCGGGGAGAGCCCCCGGCCTGGACAGGGGCAGGTGCAGGAACATCCTGCACAACACCTTTGGCATGACTGACGACATGATCATGGACAGAGGTAGGTTGTCCACTGCTCATTTGACAGTTTGCTTTGCATGTACCATTATAGTGCTGTCAGTTAGTCTTTGTGCAGATTATAATTTATTTTTCCCCAGAGCTAAATAATAGTGTTCATAAAACAGTGCCTGAAAATGAAGAGCTTCTTGTTGGTGTCATATCCTCCAGTGTTCAGGGCATTTGATAAAGACAATGACAGCTTCATCAGCGTGAAGGAGTGGATTGAGGGACTGTCGATTTTTCTTCGTGGGACCTTGGATGAAAAAATAAAATGTAATTTTTTTAACCTTTCTTTCATGGCTTAAGCGTACACAAACACTTGCAGAGTTACAAGCGGCTATCCTGCTACTAATTCCCTGTTTGTGCGGCCCAGACTGCTTTCATGTGTACGACTTGAACGGCGACGGCTACATCTCCAGAGAGGAGATGTTCCACATGCTGAAGAGCAGTCTGATCCGGCAGCCCACGGAGGAGGACCCCGACGAAGGGGTCAAAGACCTGGTGGAGATCACACTCAAGATGATGGTAGCTGCTCGAACATTACTGTACTCTGTGTGTGTGTGTAGTCATATCTAGATTGGTTTTGTATACACTCTCTGCACTACCTCCTCAAAACACCACATTCACTTCACATCCCTAGTGTGTTTTGTGAGGAGGTAAGAAGTGAGCTAACGTGGTTTCCATTCACAGGACCATGACCACGACGGCAGGCTCTCCTACTCGGACTTTGAGAAGGCAGTGAGAGAGGAGAACCTCTTGCTCGAAGCTTTTGGAACCTGCCTCCCTGATGCCAAGGTAATTGTGTTGTGAACAATGTTGAAAAACTGTAATGACCTCAGATCCTAGATCAGTAACACCGGGCTCTCTGCCTTACACTGTGTTTTCTTCCCGTTTCAGAGCATACTGATATTCGAGCAGCACGCATTTCAGGATCCACTTGACCAGTGAGGAAATCACATCCACTTGCATTTTCTTTAATAAAAATATGTTAATAGCTGTTTGTATTCTGATTCAAAATGTGTGAATAAAAAGAAGCTGCTGACAGGAACAATCTAAAGAGTCATAAACCACAGTAGTGGTCCACATGTCCGTGAGACGCCCAGCACCAAGACAGCCGACTTGATCAAATCCGGCGACGCGGTTTCACCTTTTTCTCCACTGGTTTGATGTCAGGAACCGATGCCACCTAAGGATAATGACAAGTGCGTTTATATTCCTGAATAAGACTGACATGAATTATAACACTGAGACTAAGTACGATGAGGAATTCTGTTTGTTTTGAGTTCATATCAGAGTGTCGGACATGGGCTACCTGTTTCATCGTGTTCCTGATCAGGCCGACAGTCGTGTTCAGTGACTCGTCCTCCATGTCCACTTTAGGTGGTGCTGGCAGCTTTGGACCGATGAGTGGCTCGTTTCCCCCCCCCGCAACGTCAAACAATAGGTAGTCCGTGGCCTCTTGCCTTTTGCGTTTCCGCTCCTCCAAGTGTGTGGTCCTCGGTACAAACCGGACCGCAGAAGCCTGATTTGAGGCCGTTCTGCTTTCTACGCCTCCGTCTCTGTTAAAGGAGGTCCGGCTGGAGCCTGAACTCTGAGCCGGCTGCTGTTTTGTGTCAGTGATGGCGTTATGTAATGTCCCCATTTTGTCCTCTGTAGGTATAGTCCTATGTGGATTTGTACATCTGTAGGAATATTCTTCTTGAGGAGGCAATGGTAGTAAAGGAAAGCCTAAATCATGGCTGGTACTTGAATTCTCCCCTGTGTTGCTGTGGTCAGAGGTTTGATCATATGTTGAGGTGATCCTCTGTGATGTGGCGGCTGGGTCAGATGGTGCGGGCTCCTTGTTCGCTTCCTTCTTCTGCTCCTTTTCCCTTACTTTGTAACAATAACAAGAAAACCATCCTGTCACTGAATAATGAATGTCACATCAATTTGCAGTGTTTTGATTTCTTTAAGAGGGATGCCATGTGTGTTCATATTACTGAAACATAGCCTACCTTTACTCTGAACAGTCCTGATCACGTATCTCCTCCGGTCTTGCAGCTTCAGCCTGGTGTCCTCCACAGTCTCATATTCAGGAACATAGCACACATGTAGCACCCCGCCATAGAAACTCTTCTCATCCATGTATCGCTTGGCTGCCCTGAAACACAGTTTTCTCAGGTTTAGCAGCAGAAGTATTCAGCAGGTGTGTCTCAGTTTGCCTCTGCAGTACAACCCACAAGGTAAGTATAAGATAAGATAGTACTGTATTGATCGATTGAAATTCAGGAATTCATCTTTGCCCCATCCGAACCTGGCACTGGGGAGCTTCTGGAACTTGACGAGGTAGACCTCAGTGAACTGCTCAGCAGGGTACTCGTCCAGAGGCCTGTACTCCTCCACCACACCGTACAGGGCACAGAGCTGAATGAGCTCTGTCATCACTCCGATGGCTGGGACCCCTTGCACCATCACGTAACGAGACTCTAAGTTGATGGTGTACACCTGATAACACACAAGAGGAACAGGATGCACCCAGTGACAAACACTTACTGTATGTTTTACTATATCCAGCATTCATCATCATCTGCTAGGATATCTTGGTAGACAAAACACACAGCAAGACGTGGTCTAACGTTACTGGTACGAGGTGCACGCAGGACCATCATGAGAACACCAACGTTATGATATTTGTCTTTTGTTTGCCGACCACCCGCCCATACTTTAAACAGTAGTAATAACAGTTTTCCCTCCTGATGGGCGTTTTTCGTGCTGTAACGTTAGTTAGCAGCATGTTCTTACCTTAACTGCTTTAGCTCTCCTTCCTTCCCTATATTTTGGTCGAGAAATGCACACTTTCTGCTGTTCGTGGTGTTTGTAAATCTCTGGAGTGCTCCAGCAACCGGAGTTGTTGACAGGTGCCGCCATGTTGCCTGTGTTCCGCCAGCCAGATGCGTTAAAACAGCCAGAATAACCAGAGAGCACGACTTCCGGTTTTGGCGCTCAGCCTTCAAAATAAAAGCACAATATTTTAAGAAACGCTGTTTTAAGACAATTAATTTGTATTTAATGTCCAATCCAATTAATGAGCACCCAGATTAATATTTGATGCCATAATAATAATGAAAATGTGTGCAATTTGTAACTGTAAAGGCTGCATATTACACTGTGCAGAATACATACAGAACACAGACTAGCAGAAATTATAATTCATCAAGGATGTTATTAAGATTCAAGTGGGAAAGCAATTGAGAGAGTCACAGTATTACAGTATGGTGGATTTTGAGAGCCTGTCGTGACTTTTCTTAAACAGCTTGGTGTGTAGTTAAAGTACAGGTCTGTAGGAGTGTTTTGACACATATCTTGTGTAGTAGCAATGAAAAGTAAACTGTACCGTGTCCAATTTAGTCAGGAAATGTCACAGTGTTTACAGTATGGCTGACTTTGAGGGCCTGCCATGACTTTTCTTGAACGGCTTGGGCCTAAATGTTGGTGTGTACAGGTCTGCAGGAGTGTTTTGACATGCAACTTGTGTAGTAACAATGTAGTGTTTAATCTGTCCAGCCTATGTAGTCAGTCCAAAAATGCAAATCTCTGTTCTTTGGGAGCTAACTAAATGACAACACTTCTTATCATGGAAAAATATTATATAGATTATATAGTATCAGTAGCGTTTTGTTGCTTAATTATTTGGGATTTTAAATTTTTTTGCAAAAATAAGTGGTTTTAGTCAAGTTTGTGGATTTGTAAAAATTACACTTTTATTCTGAAAAAATGGGACCGGAAGTGTTATTGTTATTTAGGCATGTGTCGGAACACAAGCGTACAACCCAGAACACATCGATCGAGCATGACTGTAGCATACAGTTAGTGCAGCAAGCTCACTGGCATTCATATTACAAGGCTTTGTGACCGTTATGTTCAGCAACCAGGGCATCCAGTCTGTTACCGTGGTTTTCAACAACACAAAAAACTGCTTTCTTCACCTGCCCTCCAACCTGATATCACACCTTTCCCTGCAGGAGGTAAGTTAGCTTGGCTAACCAGCCAGCGTTAGCTAACGCCAAGTTAGTCGAAGTTAGTTCGGGAAACAAAATGTTTGCTAGCATAGCATGACATGTTTCTTGCAGAATATTTATTGAAAGCATATTGTTCATGTTCCTGCATTTTTAAATTCCCAGTTGCTTTACTAACTTCTCAGTCTCGTGTGTTAGGTAACTGGTGTGTACCTTATTTGAATACAGTCTTCCTGACAAACGGTTTCATTAGCTATGTAAAACCCAACGACGCACCAAGTCTCACGTGATCGGTCTCATCATGTTTTGACATACACATCTACATTTTTGGGGTTTTGGCAAACGTTTATATCCGCGAGTGCAGTAGTGTGGAGTGAGCTGCACGTCCTAGATCACCAAAATTACAGCCAACCAATATGAGGAGTGCAGAGTGTCAGGCCCATGCTGCCTTACAGAGGTAAACAGCAGGAACTATTTTTTGTGTGTTTCAAAGGTCAAACATCACGACTCAAGTTTAGGTTTAATTTTCACTAAAATGATACTAATAGGTGCTGCTAAACAACAGATACTGTCCACTTCCGTACCAAGAATACTGAGGACAGATGGTGAAGATGCAGATAATGAAGTCGTTTTACTCAGTTTCACTCTGTCTTGGTGTTTTGCAGTTACTGTCATTCAGCTAGGCAGTACTGTCATACTGTAGGACAGCAGAGTGCCCAGACAGTATTCCTGTCAAGACTCATCAGGTAAGAGAGATGTGCAAGGAAAAGAATAAAACATGAGCCAAGAAGACGGATAGAAGGCATTTTTGAGTGCACAGAGAGGAGGAGGGGGCCCAGGATTGAGCTCTTGGGGTCTCCTGTGGGGTTTCGTCATAACCTATGCAATAGTAACAACTATCAGCAGGCCGATACATGAAATATTTTCTTTTCAAGGATGTCAGGGGATACAGGCCTCTTCTGTCCCTTCTCAAGAGGCCTTGAGGCGAAAGCTTGGCTTGTATGGATGGAAGAGCTGTCGGCCATGTCTGTATTAGTTTGTAGTTCTAACGCATGTTGCATTGGTCTGAATATTGTTTTGGCTCTGTCCCCTGGATGATGTGAGATAAAATTCTATTGACCATATTATCATGTAGGCCTACTTGTGTGTTTTAGCTTTAAATCCAATCATGATATAATATTGTTTTGGTAATACACATTCACAGAAATGCTCCAAAATGTAGAACATAGAAACCATAATCATACAGCTGCTGTTGTGAAATCTCTATTTGGCTTTTTCTGGGGAATGTCCTGCAGGAATGCAATGAGCCAAGCTGACTGGGTGTTATCACCCAGATAAAATTGATGTGGTAATCAGTATTTCCACCATTTTTTTCCATTTTCCATTTTGTTGTAGCACTTCCCTTTCAATTTCACATGGTGGCGGCAAAGCATTCCATTTTAAATGGACCAGGAGAATGGGGCAATATATGCTTTTAATTTAATGCACTGTCACTTACAAGTCTCACATCCTGTTTTGCTTGGGTCCGTTAGTGTCCTTATAACAAATGGTGGAGTTTGTCTAAGTGGCTTCAAAGTCAAGCCTGTGTAACCGTCGTCCACTGGTGCATAAATTCCAAACAATGCTAAATGTATCCAGAGCCCTTTACACTGCTTACCAGGTAAACTTGCTGTAGCAGAGCTGGGATAGAGTTAATCATGATCAATTCTTTACCCAGCTTTGCCTGTTACTCTCATCTTAACACTACGGAGGGAATCCATCTCATGAAACAATAACTACTGCTTATCTCGTAGTGGGACCACTGTGTGCTGCTCTCTTATAGGTGAGAGGCTCATACCAAACTCCATTCAAATATCTGACAGTTCAGTGTGACCATGATTACCTGCATAGGTACATACACCTTACAATATGACTCAAGAGCTTTACTGAATTTTTAGGTGCCGCTCTTAAAATCGACATGCATATGATCCACTAAGCAGCACTTATTTCATTAAAATTTCAACTTTTAAAACTGATTGGCCTGGTATCCCCACTTCTTCCACCACAATACACTGTGGGTGGTAGCGAGCAGTGCGAACCAACTTTAAAAGTTGTAAGTTCAATTCATACAAAAGAGTACGGTGCTTACCTGGGTTTACCTCATGGATGACTGTTGTGTAGTATTGTAAAAAGTAGAGTGCATGAGATGTTCCCGTGGCATTTGCACAGGCTTTTCTCCTGCTTTTCGCCTAGGTCAGGAGTTGGGTCAGAGCTAGATTATTTCATCCCACCTTCAGATCCACCATTAATCTCTTACGTGCTGTGTAAAGACAACTAAGAAGAGATGAACCTGCTCACTGTCGGAAAAAGGAGAAGGATTATGGTAGAGAAATTAAATGGATGAAGTGCTAAGGTGACCAGGAAGTGCTACAACAAAAAACACGCTGTGTGTTTCAGAACCAGGCTTTGGAGTTATCCTGGGGCGATGGGTCTTCAGTGTTCCTCAGCTGGACTCGAAATAGAGCCTCCTCTAACCTGGAGAACCATAAAGTGGAGCTGTGTCGGCAACTGGGAGATAAGCTGGGACTGAAAGATGGAGAACAGGTAGGGTCCACAGTGAGGGATTTGTTCTTTGGTCTGTTTTCCGTCTGAATAGTCCCGTCTCTCTGTGTGATACAAACTGGTAATCTCAGCTGTGAGCCGCAGTTCAGGCTGACGAGCTGGTTGTAATGCCTGGCTGTATGGTTTCAGGGCTTCCTGAGGCCATGTCAGCAGGTCTCATCAGTGCATCAAGTGTTTGTGGAGCCTCTGTCTTCTGATGACTGGGAGATCTTGGTGAGTGTGCATACTGACTTACAGTAATGTGTGACCTAATGCCTCCATGGCAGGGGTATGTAAATGTGGTCTCTGACAATGACAGGTTTGTTCGAAGACAAAAATCACTCATTGCTCATATAAAAGCAGCGCTCCATTTTATCTCAGAGAAGTTGCTGTTGCTCTTGTTACGAGGAGACTCACCAGGGACAGGCTCATGATCCAAAACCATATTTTAAGAAACATTGCTTTATTGTCTATAACCTGTGACACCCTCAGGAGCTCCACAGTGCAGCATTGGAGCAGCAGCTGCTGGATCAGATCAGAGTGGTGTTCCATGATGCCGTGTTCCCCGTGTGGGTGGACCACCGCACAGCCATCTACATCAGAATAGGTCAGCGTTACTGCATTAATTCATTACACTGCTCTTTTCTCACAGGACGAAAGAATGGCAGTCTGTTTGATATGCCTTTTCTTGTACTGAACTGAGAACTTGAGGAGACGGAGACAGGGGAGAAAGATAGTAAACATAGGCTTTGATAGCTGGACTGGACCCTATGTGTGCACACCAGAAATGTAATGTTCCAGTATGTAATAATCCTAAAATACTGTGGTTCTTCTTACTTAGCATGGCATTTGTTGAGCTTCTTTTTTAATTGTATGACCTGGGCTTGGCCATGGACAAGAGTATCATCTGTTTCTAACTCCCTGCAGCATCTCTCTCACCATCTGTGGCCTACGGTCGCCTGGAGCAGTTCACAGAACTCGTCGTCTCTCCTAAGAGCCGCACTGGAACTGGCGGCCTCACTGGCTTTCCACCCACAACCAGTCAGAACCAGCATCTTCACAGCCAGTCAGACTCTGGCCTCTTCCCCTCCCTGGGGTCATCATTAGAAAATGGCATTCAGGAAAGCAGTCTTTACTCTTCCGTTGATTGTGCCACCTCTATCCCTCAAAGCCACCAATGGGGTGGCATAGCTGACCTAAAGAGCCTGCTACGCTACATGCTAAAGGGTACTTACGACCCTGTTAAGGAGGTGCCCCCTGTCCCTGACATCCCTGCCCTCCTTACTGACTCTGTCCACAGAGTATGCAGTGCACCTCCTGACTCTCTTTGCACTATGAGCAATGCTGCGACTGGGGTGATTCATTTGTTTCCTTGGAGCCATGGTATGGATGCTGGGTCGACTGGAGGCCAGACTGCAGTGACGTATGGCCTCATCTCCAAGGTCCCCTCCCCTAAAGAAGTGAGGGACAGAGTCAAGCAGGCTATGAAGAAAAATAATCCCATAGCTGTTCCCAAGGTTGCTGCTGCTGCTGCTGCAGGGGATGGAGGAGAGCAGGAGAAGGAAGAGGAGGCCACGGTGGTCAGGGTGGTGTGCCACCACATGGAGAAGCTAGCAGGCAAGCAGAGGTCTTCCAACAAGGGAGAGATCCATTGTGGAAGAGTCTGGGTGAGTAGATCGTCTATAGGTGACAGAGGAACGCTTGATTGTGATCCATGTATCTACTGTAACAACAGATTAACTATGGCTCTTTCATTGCTCAGTGTGCAACTGGGTTATATGCTGCTATATCTCTTATGAGAATTGTGATTTTTCAGATCCCGCAGCACTTGGCGACAAGGCTGAATATTGTCCCCCATTCAACAGTAAGAATTAAGCCAGTCACTTCAACCGCCAAAGTAGCCTCCACTATTCGCCTACAGCCTTTAAAACCACTGGTGAGTCCTGGAGTCGACTTCTGTGGTGACAGGAAGGTGTTAATGATCAAGTCGTTTACCTATTCAACAGAGTTCTTCTAATTTAGTGTGTAAAATGTAAAATTGTAAAAGTTGTATAAGCTAGAACTTTCCCTTATTTGCTTGTGATCTTTGACAACATTTCTTCAGGCTGAAGAGGACGATGATGAGATCCAGACAGCTTTCCTAGGCTGGCTGCACACGCAGAGTCATGAACCACTAGCCTGTCTGACCGCACGCTCCAGCATCATCCTCCTACACGGAACTGATGGTGAGACCTTCATACGTTTCCTTCACAAGCTTATTGGAAACTGTTATCTAAATGCAAACATATGGCTGTGCGATAAAGTCCCTGACGCTGAATACCATTCTAAGAGATTAAAAATCAGATAATACATAACATATTAGAGTTATTTTGAGCTGCAATAAATCTTCACTGTTTTCTTTACCTTTTTTTTTTTTTAAAGCAAAGTTAGAGTTTGCTTTAACTGTGTTGAAGCCGGAGCCAGAGAGCGATCCTCCGGACCAGGTGTTTCTACTTTCGCCGACTGTCATCCAGAAGGCAGACATAGAGGTAATAGCCATTAATTTTGTAATTTGTCCATAAATACTTTAATGTAGTTTCCATAACAATTCATAGCACTGTATATTTGTACGAGGACTATGGATAAAGCAGAATGTTGCTAGAAAGCCTCTGTGGTGCTACCAAGCTTTCAGAAAGCTCACAGTTCCCATTACGGATCCCATTCAGGTAGACAGAAAGCCGGTAGCCACGCCAGCCGTGACAGTCTCAGCTGACACTCCAAACCCAGAGCTTCCCTCTCTGAATACTCTTGGGTAAGTCAGTTCCTACTGTTTGTGAGCTTGTATGTGAACAGCTTAACCCACAAGCACAACAGTGGCCAGATAAGACCCTTACTTCAGCCTTCATTGTTTTCCATTTCTCTCTCTCCACTCCCGTCTTTCCCCAGTGGGATGGAGGAGCTGAGTAGGACTGGATTTGAGTTCATCTCCCACAGCCTTCTGGGTAGTCCCCTCTCACGAGAGCTGGGTTCCATTGGACGGGGACTCCGAGGTGGAGCTCTACTCATCACTGGTGCCAAGGTACCCCTATAACAATCATAATCACAATCGCAGCACTTTTCAAAACATAGTTACAAAGCACTTAACAGGGAGTAAATGATCGCAAGTACAAAGTAAAGAGCAATGGAAGCAAAACAAAAAACACTGAAGTAAAGGAAGAACATGAAAGCGATACATAAAAAGGGACATCAAGAACAGCCAGTTAAATCATGAAAACAAGTCTACAAAAGAACTGATGGTGATGATGCTAATTTAGCCAGACTAAGTTCCTCGGGTCTCGGAGCACTGATGGCAAAGGTCCGATCAACACTTCAGGATACTCTACACAGCTCCTTTGTCTAATTCTCTGTCTTTATCTGAGCAGAGTAACAAAGCAGTTGACAGCACTTTTACCTTAACCAGCGTTGTGCACTGTCTAACATGTGCTGTGTGCTATGTTGTGTCCTCACAGGGGAGCGGGAAGAGTTCTCTCTCCAGAGCCCTCTGCAGGAAAGCTAGAGAAGATCTGGATGCACATGTGGAGGTGGTGGACTGCAAAAAGCTACAAGGTCGGAAAACACACACATACACACACCTGGGATTAAAGTCAGCGGTAGCCAAATAGGAAACAGAACTTGATTTTATTCATGACTAAATGTTTTTTTCCCCCCCTAGGCAAAAGGGCAGAAACTGTGAGACAGATGCTGCAGGACATGTTTGAGCAGGCAGCGTGGAGGCAGCCCTCTGTGGTTCTATTCGATGACCTGGATCATGTGACGGGGGCACCAACCTCGCCAGAACATGAGCATGGCCCCGAGGCGCTGCTACAACAGCACGTTGCACAGAGTAAAACATAAATTTTGCACTACGCGTGTTTGAGTTTGACTGAGCATGTCCGTCGCCGTGTATGATCACAGACAACAACGATATTACATGATGCTCCTGCTGTGTTTGTGTGTCCATGCAGGTCTGAAGGATGCGGTGGATGAGCTGGTGGTTCACTCCAGCCTGGTGTGTACTATCATCACCAGCCAGACTGAACTCTCCCTACACCCCTCACTGACTGAGGTGCAGGGATCCCACTTCATCCAGGGCTTTGCACACATCCAGCCCCCTGACCAGGTCACCCCACACACACACACACGCAGACACACACACAGAAAATGGTACAAAAACAAACCAGCAGTTAATACTGTCTGTCGGTGTGCTTTTCGTCCCTCAGGCCCAGAGAGCAGAGATCCTGCGCTGCCTGATCCTCAGGAAGAACAGCCTATCAGAGGAGACCCTACACACTCTGGACCTGGGGGCCGTTGCCAAGGAGACAGAGGGTTACCTGCCCCGAGACCTGGCACTGCTGCTGGAGCGGGCCGTCCATGCAAACACTGTACAAAGAGGACACAGTGACCAGGGTACCAAAGACTGTGGTTCCACTAAGCTAAAATGTTCTCATTTGTCCATAATGTTTATTCAAAGATCAGATCAGTTTGTGTCTTTAAGTTAATGATGATGTACTGTGTCACTCATACATTTCCTGTTTGTGCTCTGTACCTCGTAGGTGTGTGTCTGTGTTGGAGGGACTTTCTGCAGGCTCTTAAGGGATTCACCCCTCCCTCACTGTGGGGGGTGGATCTTCATACCCCAAGTGGGGTGGGCCTAGAGAGGGTGGGTGGTCTGAGAGAGGTGCGACAGCAGCTGGTGGACACCATCCTGCTTCCTGCTAAGGTCAGTCTCGCTGTTAGTCTCACTATCAACCAATCGGAAGACAACCTGGTCTGTTTTCCAATTAACGGGGTATGCCACTGTGCCTTATGTGAGGTGTGGAAGGAACAGAAATTAAGTCATAAAAATAGAAAATGCTTGGGAAATGGGAATTTAAAAATTGAGTGGTAACTGTCAAGTTATTTTATAAACCCACAGATTTTATTAAAAAGAGGTCAGTTGGTCAAAAAAGAGCCATTTTCATCACTTGGCATTAATCATTCATGTTTTTGTGTACTGTATTATATGTATTGTGGGTCTTTTTTATGTTGCAGTATCCCATCCTGTTCTCCAGTCTTCCTATCCGCCACCGCTCGGGGATACTGCTGTATGGAGCTCCTGGCACAGGGAAGACCCTGCTGGCAGGGGCCATGGCCAAAGACAGTGGTATGAACTTCATCAGCATCAAGGTAGGCTGGGCTTTGCTTCTTATAGTCCAACAGAAGACCAGGTCTGTAGTAGAGCAACCCATGTCGTCAGTGACACCGGGTATTTGCTTTTCCCCTCCTAGGGACCCGAACTTCTCAGTAAGTACATTGGAGCAAGTGAGCAGGGAGTCCGGGATGTCTTCCAGAGGTCAGTTCACAATTCCACTCCCAGCAGCGTGATTTGTAATTGGTAACGTCTAATGTGTGTTTGTAGGCATTATAAGCCAAACTCTAATAACACGTCAAACTGTTTGAACAGTTTCCGTCCCTCTGTCTGACTGTGCCCTCCGCTCTCCATTCCAGGGCGCAGGCTGCCAAGCCGTGCATCCTGTTCTTTGATGAGTTTGACTCTCTGGCCCCCAGGAGGGGCCATGACAGCACAGGGGTGACCGACCGCGTGGTCAACCAGCTGCTCACCCAGCTGGACGGGGTGGAGGGGCTGCAGGGTAGGGTCACACAGCAGTGCATATAGCTTGTTATGTTTGCTATGGAATATACAGTAGTGTGTGCTCTACATTTGAGACTGTCTTGGTATACTTAACTGATTTTCTTTCAGTGCTACTTGTCAGAACTGCCAGTAGTCTTGGTGATGTTTTTAATTTTATTGGCTGAAAAGAGTCCCTGTGTCTGTTAGATCGGAAGAGCGTCG
>OMOV01084177.1:5948-25175 GCA_900312565.1 Beryx splendens | reverse complement strand
AAGTTCAATGACAACATAGTCTGACTGTGCAGAATTAGGTTTATTTCTGAGCCACAAATCTTTCTAGCAGTGGCACTGGCTTTCTATAATGTAAACAACAATTTTAAAATGTCATTATAAAGTGCAAATAATATGATATCGATGGATATCTTGTGAAAATGTGATGGGCAAGCCATCACAGCAGAATATAATGTGGCTAATATCACAAGTAATTTTTCTGCCCCACGATACGTATTATCACATTTTTGCATATATTGAATTTTGAGTGTTAGTGCCATGCTCTACTGTTTGAGCTGCACAGGACCACCTACCTGTTGGTATTAGCAGCAAAGCAGATGGGCAAGAGAGGGGCTAGTTTGTTCTCGCTGCGGACCCAGGCCATGTCCATGTTGGTCAGGGAGCCGGCTGATTTGAGGACGGACCTGAAGAGGGCGGGGGGGCCCACCACCGCTATCTCCAACACACTGACAAGGAGAGAAGAAACTTTACAACAGCACTGAATTTCACCATTCAAATAATAACTATGTAACAATAACAACTGTATTTGTTTAAAAGTTTTAGTCTTTAAAAAGTTAAACTAAACAAACACATTAACACACATTCAGGTGTGATCAAGGGACAGGTTGGTGTGTGCATTAGTGAATATCTCCTACCGTCTCCCATATGAGATAATAGTGAGAAATAAGAGAGAAGAGTTTGTCCTGCTCCATAATGTGTCATCTCATTAAGCTGTATTACACTATAGAGAGAATGACCTGGAAAAGGTAATTGCAACATTATCCAATACTTCAGTACTTTATGAATCTAAGGATGCTGTACACGTTCTGGGTAAGAATGTCTATATAGTATATTGTAGATAACATACAGTTCACTTTGCCCCTAAAGCTCAGACAAAGTAGGAGTCCTGGTATTTGTTAGTTGGGCAACACCGGGCCTTATTGGCATGAATCACACTATTGGGACATTGGGACATGCTGGTAAGACTCTCCCAGGCCACTAAATAATTTATATAAAACCTTAAAATTAGTTGCCTTCCACTTTAATGCTGATCTCCTCTCTCTTTCAGCCCAGGATGCAACTGAAAAATGTACTCTTTTGCTCTGGGACCTTTGCAGATGAAACTATGTTTTATGTGGAGCCCTAAAAAAGAAAAATTGTTTCTGTGTCTAGCCTGTAGTTTAATAAACCGGGTCGCAGGTGTTGTCAGGAAACCCAGACTTGTGCCAGACTGCACTAAGATAAGTATTTGGACAAGTGTGTCCCCCTGGAACAATGTGTTTTAAGTGTTGGGTCAGACTTTTAATACAGAGCACAGATAATACTTGGGAAGATAATGTTAAGAGGCACTGTGGGCACACCTCTCCAGCTCCGAGGTGAAGCTGGCAGTCAGGTCGACCTGTTCGTAGGGCAGAACGTATAGTGTTGCGTCCTCCTTGGGAGTTTCACCTGTAGCTATGGGTTCAGCACTGCAGCTAGAAGACGCCTCCTCCACTGCAAGACAGGAGAATAATTCAGTTCAATTCAATTCAGTTCAGTTCAGTTTAATGTTGTTGGTGTTGTGGTGTGTTACGTGATATCATGTATTTACCATTGTGGCTATTTGATGTTGTGCAACATGTGTGGTGTCTGATGTATGCTGATGTTGGTCTGATGTTGTTGTCATTGTCAGAGCTGAGTTGCTACACTGACTGCACCGATAACAAATCCCACCAGCCAGGCTGTGTGCTCACTAAGCTGAAGTGAATAAGTGGTGTTTTGTGCACAACGTTGATACTGTGATATTTCACAGGTATTGCACACAACTGGAAGTAGCTGAAAAATTGGATAAAACTATAAGTAAACAGCTTGAAAATCAGAATACGATCGGTATCGACTATTATATGCTATTTCCACAGTGGACAGTGGAGAAACTGCAGAAGGAAGGAAGGAAGGAAGGAAGGAAGGAAGGAAGGAAGGAAGGAAGGAAGAAGAAGGAAGAAGAGGACAGAAATGACAAGGAATAACAAGGACCGAAATTGAATATATATATTTTTTACTCGTTTTACTCTTTTTAAACGTCACTTCTCCTGTTCTTGTATACTTTTATAATGTTGGTTGTCATGTTTCTATTATTGTCTTTCTCATGACTAAACTGTAGAAAAATGTCTGCACTCACGCAGTATGTAGGCCTATTTATGACAGTGTTTCATTTGCACAGCAGCAACATACGTGAAGCCCTTGGCCGTCCTCAGCGTTTCTGAAATGCTATAGTTTTCTGTAGTTTACGTTTTTTGAGTCAGCACCAGAAGAAGTTTGAGTCAAGCACGCCTATTCTCTTCATTTCCTGAACAGTGTTTAACCATGTTGGTGAAGCACTGTGGGTTACGCTGCTGGATGAAATGTCCTATTTGAGTTGATTTGAAATGCTTAGGCCAGTGGACCCCTAAACTGACGCAAATTAGACCACGGACCCCAATTGGATAAGATTTTGTACCAGGGTCCCCCACCTGATAAGATTTTTGCTTTTAGATCTTTTATTACAGAAAGTGTATGAAACCCATGACCAAAACAGTCATACATTCTGTCACTGTGTTGCTTATGGATGGAATTATAGTGAAGTAAATTATTCCCCTTTTAGCTGGGGACCCCTTGGAACCCCCTCAAGGACCCCTGGGGGTCCCCGGACCCCACTTTGAGAACCACTGGCTTAGACTACTGCTGTGCCATGAAGCACCTAACCTTTAATTCCTCTTAGTGAAATCTCTATGCTTTTGCCCCATTCATTTAGCTAGACAGACTCACCAGTGAGAGAGAGGTGCACAGGGACGGAGCTGAGCGGCTGGTCGACCCTGAAGTGGCTCATTTTGGGCACAGGTAGTCTGTCCTCCACCATCAGGACCACGGGGTACTGCCCCGCTGACGCGTCTCCAGTGAACGACAACATACAGTTTTCCTGGTAAAGAGTGTTTGGTCACACAACTAACTATGTTTAGTTTTCACCAAGCAATTTATGTGAAAGAATACAGGTTATCTACAGATCCTTGAAAAGTCTTAAAATAAAAAATTAAAATGGAGTCTTCAAACGGAATTGAACGCGCTTTCCACCCACTGCAGGTAGTTTGTGAATCACACGTTTCTTTTCTGTTTTTTGGGATGGTTTAAAGGCCACAAAAGTCACAGTCCTTTTGTGAATTCACCCCTGAGAGTTCCTGATGACAAGTATTTTTATTTCTAAGCAAGCCTGTTTTCGAGGTTGGAGACACTGTCATGACCCCAATCACTGAGCACAAACACTGGGACACATTGACTTACAGATGATAGAAGCCAAGTTAAGATTAATATTCAAGATCCACATTCTTCTCCTACTCATGTCCTTTTCTCAGCAGCTGCTCTCTCTGGCTGCTTCTTTATCTGCCTTCTTCACACAGTGATGCCCAGGCCACAAAGCCCCAGCTCCCCAAGCAAGCTGCCGGTAATGTGACTACAAAACCACAGCACCCAACCTCCTCAGGTCAAGGAAAGAAAGAATTGGAATTGGAATTGAATTGGAATGTCGGGAAACAGTGAAATTCCACTTCTAAGAGAGTTTGTCTTGAAACAATATGAATTTAAAAAAAACATTTAAACATATCTAATGCATTCAATCATAATGTATGTATTAAGATTACATGTTATGCATGAAATACCACCTGAAGGGTCCCTTTAACATTTTCTGATATTCAGTATTGATATGTCATAGGTAACACTTTACAATAAGGGTACATTAATTAAGGTTAGTTAACCCTTAATTAACAGCCTTGACCAAGCTTGCTCTAACCTTAACCTCAGTGACTTAGTTAACATGAACACCATAAATGATTACTAGACACGTTATTTAAGGGTTAGTTAAGGGCTAGTTAATGCTTATTAAGCATTAATAATAGTTTATAATAGCTTATTAAGCATTAACTAACCCTTAATTAATGTACCCTTATTGTAACCTGTTATCATTTAATACTATGTGTAATCTCAGATATGTGGTAAGAAAGAATTTCATTGAATTAAATTAAACTTCCTGAAATTCCAATTCTTGATTAATTCCAATTCTTCAGTTGAATTGGAATTGATGAGTTCATTCATGCATTGATCCCAACCCTGCTACAAAGCTCGGTGGGTACTGGACCACAGTATTAGGTCATTAGGTCGGGACTGTGCTCACTACTTCTGGTGGGACTGTAAGTCTCTGGCCTACGCTTGCTCCCATTTCCCAATATGAACCCTCTCCTAGCTTCCCTAACTCAATAATAATGCTTTCCTTATCTTGTCTCTCTTCATTACTAAGCCCATTTCATACATAGTGTTCTCTCATTATGGGTAAAGTTTCTGTTCGTTTAACTCAAGTGTCTCAAGTCCAAGGCCTCCACCATCCTGTCGCACTTGCATTACAATATTCTTCGGCACTGATGAAAAAATATGACAACAGTGAAAAGATAAAGTCTCAGCAAAGCACGACAGAGCCCAGCCAAGCAGGAATTATCGTCTCAAGTAACAGGTGAAACCAGCTACCATGATACAAAGATGAAACAACAGGGTGCGTATGGCATTTTTAAAGCGTCATATCATCAATCATGAGTCACATGAAGGAATCTGCCTTGACGAAAACATGGCCGATGCCGTTCTCGACGGTGCAGCAGAGCAACTCACCTCATCCACTTCTATGAAGGAGTGCAGAGGGCAGTTGAGGCACTCTCCCTGGTCAGCGCGGGCGAAGCGACAGCGCACCTTGTCCCCGTCCAGGTCCTTCACTGACAGGTGGATGTGGTGAGGGCAGTTCACTCGGGCCCTGCTCGCAAAACACAAGCAGCATGCAGCCATGAGGAAACAGAGAAAAACACACCCAGACTGGTAAAATACAGCCACAACAGAGGAGGTCAACTGAAGTGGAAATGTTGAAAGAGAGGTTTTAGAAATGCTTTGACTGCACCGGATGGATACAGAGGCTGACAGAAACACTGATTTTATTTTATGTCATTGCACAGATAGGCCTTGATGGTGGAGATGGTGGATTTTGATGGTGGAGATCCGGATCTCACATTTCTGCCATTAGGTGATTATTTATAGCTGTTTAGTCATAACTAGGAAACTTGATAGAGACTTAATTCCAAATCCTGTGGGTATGTTTTCAGGGTCAAGAAACCAATTTAATTCAAAATTTAAGTAATAGAAGTTGAAGTTGAATTTATTATATTCTTGCTCACAGTTAAAACTGAATAAAAGCATAATTTACATAAGAGTGTGGGCCTATATGAAAGTATGCAGACGAATAAATACATAAAAACATCCTTCTTTCTTATCGTCCATTCCCTATTTTCTTTTCCCTTCCCGTTTATGAATGATGTCTTTGTGTGTGAGAGCAAGCTGAAGAACTGCTCAGTGCTGGCGGGGGTTTGCTCTCTGGGTACCTTCTAGTTAAAGTTTTTGTTCAGCTTTGCATAGAGTTGCTCCAGGGTATATTTCAGAAATTTTGTCTCCGCACAGTGCGGTGAGGTCCCTCAGGTCCTCTAATCCCAACGTCCCAGTTAAGACTGATGGGTGATGGGGCTTTTGCTGTGACTGCACCTTCCCCAAAGCATCAGATCAGCCGAATCAGTTGAAACTTTTAAAAACCCGTCTTAAATCCTATTTTTATTCGCTGGCTTTTCACTGTGTCTGACTTGTTCTTTTATGGACTGCATTTATATAGCGCTTTTGTCCAAAGCACTTTACAGTACGCCTACATTCACCCATTCACACTTCATACACCGATGGCAGCAAGCTGCCACGCAGGGTGCTGGAGCAACCATCGGGAGCAATTTGGGGTTCAGTATCTTGCCCAAGGACACTTTGACATGCGGAATGGAGGAGCCGGGGATCGAACCACCGACCTCTTTTATCCAAAGTGATTAGTGGACGACCCGCTCTAGCACCTGAGCCACACTTCTTTTATGCTCTATTGCTCTTATTCTGTACTTTCAATTATGCCCTTAATTTTGCTGTTAGTGTCTCTGCCTCCTTTTTCTCTGTTTTATAAAGCACATGGGCATATGTGTGTGTGTGTGCGTGCGTGCATGCGTGCGTGCGAGTGTGCGTGCGTGTGCGTGCATGCGTGTGTGTTACCTCAGAGGAGGTGGGAGGGCTACATAAGGAGGTTGGTTTAGTCTCCCACTGTTCTCCCGAATTTTGGGTGCCGCATTCACTGATACATAAAATTCCACATTGGACCTGGTCATTAGAAAAAAGAAAAAAAACTGCGTGTTAGAATAACATTTGAAAATCATTTTATTGATTTCACCTGAAGTGGTTTGACTCAACAAATCCCTCCATCAAATGCCATGTTAAATTACTGAAATAACAGATTATTATTGATTTATCAAAGTATTATGGATGGAATTATAGTGAAAATAAATGTATAAATTTAATAAAATAAATAACATTTAAATGATTCCCCTTTTTGCTGTGGACCCCCGGACCCCACTTTGAGAAGCACTGCTATAGGCACAATATCAAGCTCATGTTTTCCACAACTGATGGATTACTGGCGGATTATATCTGGGCAAAATGAAAAGAAGAAAAGTATTAAATACAAAAAAGTTTTCCTTTAACAAACAGTGTTAAACAAACTGAGAATTTACTCGGATGCTTGTCGCCAAAACACACCCAATGAAATGAAATGACCACAAGCAACGACTTCTGAGTGGACTGAGTGAGAAATGTGTGGTAGCTTACATACTGACACACATGTGGTACAAACACACTGATACGTTTGAGATTGAGACTAAAAGAGCGGACAGTTAGTGAGTCTCGTACCCCAAAGTGACGGTGGCGCTGTAGTTACTGGGGACAGTTTTCTGCCACTGCCGGACGCACCAGCCCGAGTCGGGCTTTGAACCTTCGAGAGGGACGGAGGCAGGGTGGAGAACACAGTCCTCTCCTGTGGCGCACAGCCCAGACAGGTCTGGACAGGGATTGGCTGCGATCACGCTGAAATGAGCCCGCACCTACGGGAAGGGAAGCGTCAAATTACACAATACCAAACACCGTCCGCCACGCATGTAAAACGGTAGCTGGAATTACACTGTGATTTATATATCTGATAAGACACACCATCCATTTGAAGTAGTTTGCATTACCAAACAACAGATTTTACGACTAAACCAAGAGAATTCAGCTGATGATGAACATCTTTGTGTACAATATAACTCACAAAAACTAAATCACAAGCACTTGCAGTCATTGTCATTTAATAGATGTTTGGTGTGAGATACTGTGGGACGCTGGCTGTATTACGTGTTCCAAAACTTAATATGTACAAGATGTATTTTCCAAACATCATATTTTACAAGATATATTCTACAGTTAAAACCAGAATAAGGTGAGGAAATCCTGGCCAAGTTAATGGAATGGCAAAAATGAAACGGCATGAAATGTAATTACACCTGCACAAAAACCCATCCCTGTGACCTGAATGGGAGCTGTGACGCCAACAGCACAGTGTTGCCCGTCTGAAGTAACTAGGCGTAAATTCCTTGCGACATTTGAATGGTGTAAAAACGATCGCCTCAAACATCAGCTATGTTGCATGAAAATTTGAAGTTTGAGACATGAAAAGAAATGAGAAAATAAAATGACGGGAACGGAAAACGCTGCCCACCGTTTCCCCCCTGTTGCTCTCCAGGGGCACCACGTGAACCACCAGCCCCAGGGGAGAGGCTCCGCAGGCCGGGCCCGACCAGAGCAGAGTCAGGCCCTGCAACAGGATTCCCAGCACGAGTCCATCCAACATCTCAGCTTCTCACGCTCGGGCCCTCTGGAAATACACATTCAGTCAGTACTGATTAAATAAAGCTAGAGCATCCATTTCCAATGTGCTTTATACCATTATAACATCCAATAAGACCTTAAATCAGACACATGTACATATCAAATGGTGGTAATCTAAGACCTACCAGGCATAGTGAGGCATGGTATTTTCTGAAACGCTTCAGTGAGGCGGAGATGTGGTGTGAGACGAGGATGTTAGGGAAATCACCCTCTTACTCTTTTGAAAAAGTGTGAGAGAGATAATAGAAAAGTTTTGAGTGATGTGAGGGATACAAAGATATAAACCTGCACTGCTGCATTTCCTGGAATGACTCCCTGCCCTCCCACAGAATGTTTTATTGTCTTACAACAGTAACAATCTCTCTCTCTTCAGGGTGTAAAGCAAGATGTTCCTGTTGACTCCTTTATATAGAAAACAGGCACCAATAATCAGTAGAATACAGGTGCTAGTACTCACATGGTCTGATTAGCAGAGAGTACTACATATAAAAATAGAGCACTAGGAGATACCATCAATAGAGAAGCAATTAAAGTACATTATCAATGCAAAAATCTGTACAATACATAAGGATTAGAAACAAAAGCCAGCACTAATGAGAATATGTGTTCATTAAAAAGGTCTGAGGTCAAAGTCTTCATGATCTCATTGTTCTCACTAATGTTTTCCTGCCCCGCCTGCCCTTAATACAGCATGGTTAAAATTAGGGATGAGATGATATATCAAAATTCAGTGTATCGCTCAATGTGTCGCTATCGATCGTATCGTTATTTACATTCTAGCAAGCCGGTGCCATTGCTAGGGATTTGTGGCTCCAGCATCAAAATTTCAACTTCAACGCCAAAGCCTAGTTTGAATGCATATTTTTCTACCCCATCCATTCCGCCTGTTGTCAAGCTGTCATTTTTCTTTACAGATATTAACATTGATCCAATTCACGAGCAATAAAGATCTGTTTCTACAGGAGGCAGTTCTGCTTTCTGGCCGTTCACACTGAACCCCACCACAGCTTCCTGTACTCCACCTCCCTCTCTAACACCCACGGTAACACTATCACTGTCCTCTGTCCTCCGGATGTCATTGGAACCTTTCCTGTCTTATTTTTTTGGTCGTAACAACGCCGTCTTTGTGTTACAAATGTCTGCATGTCAGTAGTTGATGCTGGTTCTTTTACTAATTGACCTTAGCAATCCTTCTTGATCACAAACTCTTTATTGACCATCTTTCAGGTCAAATTCATGACAGAAACATCATCAGTGGTGGAGCAGCTTCTCCTTGGCTGCTCCAACATGTAGATTCAAAACAAGAGACGGTCAGGCCTTGACTTGCTTTTATGCCTGTATGAACTTTTATTATTGGAGTTTTTATTGCTTTTAATGTTGGTTTTATGTTTTTAAATCATTTATAAAGTACTTTGTAATTGTGTTTTGAAAGGATTCATATTATCTAATAATATTATATGATGTATAATGTATTGTATTGTCAAACCGTGATAAAAAAAATGTCTCTCTTTGGGCAAAAAATGTCATAAAAGTTATTACTGTATTAAATAAAATAAAATTATTACATTAACTGGTGACTGTTACTTCATAAGGAGGTGAAACATATTTTAAACCGATGGTGCAATAATGACTAATGATGTAATATCTCCACTTATTACAATATATTATTATTATATAATTAAAATGTTACAGAATAATCGGTTTCATGTAATAATGTGATGTCATTACATCATTAGGAAATAAGGGGTAGGATTAAATAAGTTTACACTTCTTCCTACTCCTTTTCGCACATGTAAATTAAGGCAGTTTGCGGATGCAATTTATTATGTCTTCCCCCCCCTCATTTTTTCTTTCCTTTTTTGTTGTTCATGTTTTTAACTACTGTCTTTGCTGCATTTTACATGTTCGAAATAAAGACATCAATCAATCAATCAATCAATCAAAAATATATTACATTAACAGGTTTTACTACATCTTGACAAGTTATCACATTATCCAGCAGCCCTAAGATTCTGTGCTGGTATTAAATGTTCGCTGGGTAAACCTTTCAGAGGAAATAGTTTGAACATTACTGTTCTGACGGGCCCATACTTTTACTTTCCTTTTCTTAAGGTTTGCTAATGACAATCCTCCAGATCTATTCATAGTATTCTGTTCCCTCACCACACGGCCAACATGGTAGGAAAATAACAGGTGATGCTAATAAATTAACAAACAATAGTAATTGACTCATTTAAAACTTTATGCTTCATCTGATTTTAACAATTTGAAATCATCACCTCCCGTCTTCTCTTGTAGACTGAAAACTTCAAGATGTAACTCCTGTCACTCGCTTCCTAGTGAAGGATTTTCTCCTTCAGTAGTTTGCTCTCTACAACAAACAAAAACTCCCTTCTCTCGGATTAGCTCTGATTCTAGTTCAGCTCCAAGCACTTGATCTTTCTATATCGCAGGACGAGTAAAGACACGGAGGACTTCGCTTTACTGTTGGTTGCTTATGTTTGATGGAATACGAGTTGAAGCTTATTTTACGCTTGTACTCATTGCACACACTAAATGCCTAAAAAATAAATGTAAAAGTGTTCATTACTCAAATTGTTACTGTGCTTAATTTTATAGGTAGTGAAACTATTGCATCATATAACCGGACAGACGACTGATTATAAAATGCCAGGACAAAAAATTGATCTTAAGTACAAAGATTAAAATTAGTTTGCTTTGGAATTGTAAAATAAATTCCACTCACATACATTCATGTAAACACAAAACAAAAGCAAAATACAAGAGGCATAGTTCAGAGACAAAATCATTCCCATTACCTTGGAGAGTACCAGATGCCAAAAACACAAATCTTTGCCGCTTTCCTCCAAAAATGTCAAAGTCACACTTAATCCTGGGGTTTCGACGGGCTTCAGCTAAGATGCTGTTACCAGTTGTTGAGTCTTTTGTCAGTATGTTCCCTTACTGCAGATGAAGGTGGATTTAAAGCTTATTTGGGTCGTGACAGAATGATGTTAAACTGGCTAGACCAGAGATTGGGAAGAGGTATGACAATAGCTAGGTGACAAAGGGAGGGCGCATAGTTTATCGGAGATGACGGCGCTCCCATTCAGAATGGAAAAACAAATCTGCCGTCACATGATTCTTCCTTTAATGCACATATCAAGTGTAAAGTGTGAGGGCAGAGCTTACCCATTTGAACCAACAGAGAGGTGTGTGAACCGGAAACATGCCAGAAATCCCACGCCACTTTTGACCATGCTATATTAAGCCCAACTTTTTTTTTTTTTAAATATAAAACTGCACCATAATTTGTCACCTTTTCCAACTTCATAAAAGAGGCAGAAAGTTCTACCAGGAATTGCAGAAGTGCAGGTTTCTGTTGCCCAACATTTTGGAGAAATAAAAGACCTAACAACCATGTTGACTGAGGAGAAGTTTATTTAGTGAAACAGTAAAACTCTTCATAATTTACAGGAATGTTATAATGGTCTTTTTTCCTTTTTAGCTTTTGCCATCAAACCCTGTTCAAATGGTGTCGATGCACAAAATAGAAAATGGTGGTCCCTTTAGCCAAAAAGTGCTCATGGTCCTTCCTGGCAAGTCATGAGACCCAAAGAAACTGGGCCAAGTGTGAAGAAATTTCTTCCTTTGTTAATGATCATCTGGCCAAATCTCTAGTATTTAATACATAATTTAACAACCATATTAGCATCAATCACCATTTGCATTATGTGTGGTCAGAATACGAGGTGAAAATTCAGTTGATCCCAGCCTTAGAGAGGCAGGGGGTCCGTTTAGCGGGGAGTCTGGATCAGGGGAGGGGAGGCCCTCTGGTGCCTTGGACCCCTTTCCCTTAGGTAGTAGGGGACGAAGAAGCTAGTCTCCTGACACCTTATAGTTCCCGTCAATGTGGCGAGAGACTGCCCATCCACCCGTTACTGGCCGTTTTTCACGCTGAGCATTTTCTCCTGTGGGGCAGAGAAGAAAAACGTCAGCATCACATCTTTCATGCAGTGCACATAGGAGTATATAGCCATTAGTAGGGATGGGTCAATATATCAAAATTCAATATAACGCAATACAAAAATGTGACAATACGCACCGTGGGTCAGAAAAATGAATTGTGATATTAGCTCCATTTTATTCTGCTGTAGTAATCACAGAATAGACGGTTTGTCCATCACAATTTCACAAGCTCTCCACTGAAATAATATTGTTCGCACTTGACAATGACATTTTTAAATTGTTGTTGTTGTTTACATTCATAGTCCATACATAGTCATACTTTGTTCTAATAAATAACAGTTCAATGAAATCGTATCGTAGTTGTATTGAATTGTGAACCCCATATCGCATATCGTATGATACGTGATACTGGGAAAACACACACTCACTCTCACACACACACACACACATCTGTTGTCAACAAGCCTCACTGCCTCTTACTTTGATCATGGTCTCCAGCTTGATGGCATCGGCAGCGAACTTGCGGATGCCGTCAGACAGTTTCTCCACGGCCATGCGGTCCTCGTTGTGCTGCCAGCGGAAAGCCTTCTCATCCAGGTGGACCTTGTCCAGCTCACAGGCCTGGGCTGCAAAAACAAACAAACGGGGCCGATACAGATGAGACTCAGGAAATGTGTCGAAGCCTTTCACCGTTAACGCTTCTCTTGTATAGAACCTTCACTCAGCGTAGAACAAGAAATTACACTTTATTCAGAAATAAAGGTTTTATTATATTTTTTTGCCTTTGCAGGTAAACATATAATCTTGATCGTATAGCCTATGTTTCCCATGCTCCGCCACTTACGCAACCACCGCCCTAAATATAATTCAGCACCTATAGCACCTATAGTCTCATGATGTCAATCCTGAAACGATGCCAAATCCACAGGAATGAAGTTAGTTAAGCACATACACATAACTGGGTGTGAATGTATCATATGTAGCAAGTTGCAAGAGTGCCAACAAAATACACTGAGAAACTGACAAGCTGCCACAGAAAAAACCCCAAAACATTCTGAGCCTGATGTGTTCCTGACTGATTTATTGGGGGGGCAGTCCAATAACGACAAGGAAAACAATTGACACATTTCTGTGCTGAATGAATGAATATTCAATACACAGCAATTTACTCCTAAACCATGCCCACGGATCAGTAAACCATGCGCACAGATTTGTAATATCTACGTTGATAACATCAGAGAGGGACCTTTAGGCCTCTATACAGTGAGCCGGAGCCATTACACACAACCTGGCATACAGACAGTGAGCTGTAGCCATCAGGCACCTAGACCCTGTGAACCATAACCATTGATTAATCACATCAGTAGGTGTAATTTATGATCAGATGTGTGTTTTGGTGACAATATGAGACCCATTTACTCCCTATAAATCATGCTGGTAGGAAAAGCATGATAGTTACATTGTATATGCAGCTCTGTGGGCCGCTGTGTTGTCGCTGTTTGACGTTATAAATATACATATTACAAATCCGTGCGCACAGTCTACTAATCCGAGGGCATGGTTTAGGACTCCGTGCACACTGATTACAAATTCAAGGGCACGGTTTACTATTCCGTGCGCATGCAGCCGTGCACGGTTTACCAAACGGTGCCCGTATGGACTTCCACATCAATTATTTTTTTCTTACCAGGTGACCCCTGGGGAGCTCTGTAGAGAACAGCCAAAGCAACGCCACATTTTTATGCTGAATGACGATTGTAGATTGTCAAAGACAGATCACGTTCCGGTCTGTCATGCTGCTGGAGCGGCAGCCGTAGGCTAACTGTCGCTCCCGGTGTGCCCAGATATTGGACTGCGTGCATCGCTGCGTTGTGTCTGGGCTTTACCTCATGTGGAAAGAGCATTTTCTGTCTGCTGGTTGAGCACACAGTGCGGAACAAACACTCCATGCCTATCGCCGTTTGTGTTTTACTCCCGTCTCAGTGACGCGTGTATCTTCACCAGCTTTCTGAAACTTCGTTTCCATATCTCAGCTGTGCTACTCTACGGAATCGGTGCTACATCGTGATAGAAAGTAGCTTGCTGTTCATTGGATAAAAAATTTAACTTGCTCGCATTCAGTTGGTAATTGTAAAATACTGCTGAATATGATTGGATAAAACGCATCAAAAACAAAAACCCATGTGGAGTGAGGTTTTTTTGTTTTTTTGTCAAAAACAGTTTGTGAATCTAAAACGTTCATATGCCGGAAATCCGGCAGCTGGCCGGAGGTCGTTAAGCCCTGTGACTGGGTGTGACTGTACCATACTTTGCAAGTTGCAAAAGAGGAGCGCAAACAAAATCCACTGATAAACTGACGAGCTGCCATATTGTTTTACTAATTAAGTGAAACCTTTTGCTCATCTGACCGACTTCACATCAGTCAGGCAATACCAAAAATCAAGATGGTCACACTTTAGATTAAGGAACACATTAACTATGAGTTTTCCCTCAATAGTTTAATCATTTCTCTCAGTATGTGATACTAGCACCTTATAAGCCCCGAGCAAAGCATACTAAAAGCACAATTCATGTGCCACCACTTCCTTACTGATTGCTATAAGCACTAATTAGGAGGCTGTCGAGGGACTATGGGCTATATTTGTAGAATACAATGTGTAGAATATGATGAGCAGAATAAGATACTAATAAGGGATTTAATAAAACTGATAATGAACCAATACACTACTAATATGCAGGTTAATAAGCAACTTAGTAGTTAATGTGTTGTCTAATCTGACGTGTTACCAGATTTCTCCCATCACTCTGGAGTAAGCAGCACGAGGCTGCAGTACCTTTCTGCACATTGAGCATCTCTGTGACGGTGCTGTGGTCCTGGCTCAGCTCTCCCAGCAGGCTGGGGGAGATGGTGAGCAGGTCGCAGCCGGCCAGGGCCTTCACCTGCCCCGTGTTCCTGAAGGAGGCGCCCATCACCACCGTGGCGTAGCCAAACTTCTTGTAGTAGTTGTAGATCTTGGTCACACTCACCACACCTTGGGATGGAGAGTAAAAAGGGGACGAGGACAGCTGGAGGATTAAGATGCGAGTTTATGGCATTGGTGATGCACAAATCAGAATTCAACGGCTGGAGCAGACTCAAACATCTCAGTGGGCAATTTGGGATGTGGCAGCAGTTGCACTTCATTAAATTATAGGGGTGTCATGGTCCCAAGTGTCAAGAGTACTTTTAATTATGAGCTTCACTGACTTTCAGAGTAGTCACATGTATTTTCAGACTCTTCAGATTCTGACTTTTAGTTGGGCTGTGTTGTTTAGGAAGCCGACCTAAAAGCCATTTCAAGACAGTAAATGCATACTGATTAACCACCAAAAAAAATCAACGTGACAATGTTCTTGTACCAGAGTGAAACGGCACTTTAAGTGTTAGGGCACCACGTTTTATCCAAATTCAATGTTGAATGAAACCACTGCCAGGAGAAATGAAAAAATAAATTAGAGCATCGGTGATTTGATTTACTGTCGTCAGTATGCAGATCCAATAAAATGTTAACAGCTGCAAAACTGTTCCGTAATAAAGGATTATGTTGAATCAATACTGTTACATTTCGGATGTAGTTATTTATTCGCCAAGCCCGTCACTGTGCTCAAGGTTTCTGTATATTGCCACTTCAGGAAATGGAATGGCTTGTAGGGCTTCTTAGCATTTTTGATTGAAACCCAAGGAGGTTACAAGCCAGTTCCACTCCAGCTAAGGCTTGTGAATTAAAAGTAGCTGTTTTAGGGAAGCTTCAGGAAACCTGTGCTAAAAATGTCTTCAATACCTCTCTCTTTGTTGCATTTCACCATTTATAGAGTCAATTATTTTCTGTGCAACAGCTATGCGCTCCCCTGCCCTGTGTGCTTTTCTCTCCTCTCCTGTCTTTCTTCCTCTGACAACCGATGTGCTCATTAGCACCTTTGGGTGCATGCCTACCAAGACGATTGATGCGTTTGGGGAGATGTACAGGACTGTACTCGGCACTTCTGAACTACTAAGGTCATATAGTTGTATGTTGTGTCCGTTTTGAGCGAGCCATGGTTAACAGTAAGATGTGGAGATTTTCTACCACAACTGATTTTCCTCGTACATGCCGAACTGGGAAGTGGGAGCTTAGGAGGAAACCTTGAATGTAGCATCATTTCTGTCACCACATATAAATATACTGTAGAAGTGTTAATTTCAACTATTGGATTTGACTGTTAAATTCACGTCACCTTTTGGTTTAGAGGGGAAAAAGAGAAAGAAACTGTCGGTCCTTACTCATAACAGTATGGAATATACTACATATACTTCGATTGCCAGCATCATTTTGGGCCGCTGTTTTAACAGGTTAACTTTTCACACCTTATTAGAGCTAATCGACTCGTCCACTTCCTCTCTCTCCTCTCATCAACTATCTGGGAAATGGCAATCTAATGACAATATGCAAGGAACTATAAAAGGTTCAAGGCTCAATGTGTGTAGCTGTTGATGCTACCAGTGAGAAAATTCAATGACAAAATTCTAATGTGCTCATGAATGCACGTTATTACCTGGGTCCTCCTGTGGCTCGTAGCTTTTGCGGTCTGTGTTCTCCTTGTACCAGTCGAGGATGCGTCCCACGAAGGGCGAGATGAGGGTGACCTTTGCTTCTGCACAGGCCACAGCTTGAGCAAAAGAGAACAGCAGGGTCATGTTGCAGTGAACGCCATGCTTCTCCTCTAGCTCCCTGTGCAGGAAAACACACAGATGCATTTGATCTGAACCCATCATAAACAATTAATATGTACAGTCATGAACGCGCCGCCTTCTTCTCCATGGCTCCCCCCCTGGATGACAAGACAAGCTACTGAATTTTGCCGTTTGGCCTACAGGTGATTCCACCGAACACCGGTCGACTCACAGGCGTTAGAGGAAGTTGAAGTCTCAATCCCGTTTTCGCAACCGTTAAAGATTGCATTGCTGCATTACAGAATTTATATTTCCACAAGTCAAAAGTTTATTTAAATAGCCAATAGCCTAGGTTAAATAGTGAGGGAGTATACACAGATGCGTCTTTCTCTCTTGCAATAAATTGGCCATGACTAGCTCGAACGAACTGAAACGAGGTATTTTTACATGTGAAAAAGTATTGTATAAATTCTTGTATTAAAAAAAAAAGTATCAGGTGGCGGTGCATTCGCAATAGGAAGCAGAAGCATAAGAAAGTCAAAATAGGAAACAAACCCAGCACATCCTGAGGAAGGCTTGGTGAAATGTTTGGGCCGTTTAGGCTCATGTCTGTAAACACATTTTAAAATCGACTTGAGCATAATTTCTTTCTGCATGTGCTCCCCAATTTGACTTTCCTGTAACTAGGCTTCAATTTAAAACGACCAAAAATCAAGGCACTTTAAATCAGGGAAATAATACTAGAAATAAGAGCTAAGACTCCTAAGGACTATGGGCTTGAGTATACACACAGTATGTTTAAACGGCCCAAGTTTGAATTCTAGTCAACTTATTTTTGACCACGGCTAACTCAACTAGCAGTTTCAGTTAGTTTTTGTTGTCATGGAGACCAGGCCTCATGATGCAACAGTGAGTTGGTTTCAGAGAGTTAAATTATTTTTTGTTGTGATTTATGAATGTGGGAAGGTTTTGATTAATGTACACAGTGTAGAAGAGTAAAGGCAGAAGACTGGATAATTATTTGCTACAATTTGTGAAGACTTTTGGATTGTAGAAATTCATGTTTGGCCTATTAAACAGTATTGATTCATCTACTTGTCAAAAGCAAATGGGGAATCAAATTGTAATCTTTGTAAATATTCTCAGTCAAACGTTTACAATCAGATGGAGTCAACTGGGGAACAACTGTTTTAACTTTACTCATATTTATTAATTGTTCAAGAATAAATCTCCATTCCCTTTAAAAATACGTTCACCACCGACTCTGCTGGAGGTCTGTTGGGCATTACATAGCCGTAACAGCCAAAAGGTCCTTTATGAAGATCACACGAATCTGCCTGGAGCACTTTGAATGTCCTGGGGTTTTCCTAAGCCAATACAATGTATCTGTATCTACCCACGTTCATACGAACTAGACGTAACATGCAATTAGAAGACTGATCTGGGAGAGCCTGCTCAACCTAGAGGTCTAGTCAAGGATATGATGTCATGCTGCATGATCTTAGCAATTTGACAAATCAATCCCAACCAGCAGGCACATAAAGGCTATGCATGGATCACTGGCAACACACTTACTTGCCAGCCTGGATGCCCTCCCATGTCGATGACAGCTTGATGAGGACGCGCTCCTTGCTGATGCCGGCCTCCTCGTACAGAGCGATGAGCCTCAGGGCCCGGGCGACCATCTTCTCTTTATCAAAGGACAGCCTGTTTGGGGAAGAGAACGGCACAACCAACACAGATAATTAGGCACGTGACAAGTCTGACAGCTTTACTGTACAGCTTTACTGTAGTGTGTCCATGAGGGGGCACTTTGCTTACATTTCCCACCGATACTACCAATGGAAGTAATAAATAATACGACAGCGCGGCGCCTGTAGCAGCCCGACTCCATACCCGCTGGTATGTGGATACGTCTAGTACCAATGACCTGTCTCGTCTTGGTGCCACTGTTCAACTTCAACTCGTTTTGTCACATTGCTTTCCCATCATGTCGTCTAGTAATGTATCTGCCTCTATGTACTCTATGCATTGCCTCTATGCATCGATATCCTGTTGGACCAGAACTTAGATTTATGACACTTCCTCTCGTTGTTCTCTCCTGACTGGAACCTTGCTTGTGTTGTATTAAAATCTCATGTGAACGTCACTTTGGATAAAAGCGTCTGCCAAATGGGAAATCGTATTTGCACGTCAACAGAAAATACAGATGGACTATTTATAAGTGGCAACTGTCTGACGTTTCACCCCCCCCCAAAAAACAGGCCTTTATTCGCTTAACACACCCTTGTAGAGGTGGGAGACATTACAATAATTATCTAAATATAATTTTCCTCAAGAAATATAAAGCATTTGATAAAAGTCTCGTTTTTTGGCTTTGACAGCACATAAACAGCCAGCTGTGTGGTGTAAGAGGCATCCACCCGCAGCACCCGCAGCACCATATGCTGCCGTTTTGGCTGAAAGACTACTTTAACTTCAATACCAAGAAATAACCACATGTGACGTAACTACAGTAAATGTGACGTCACTAAACTCACACACACACACACACACACACAACACAATCATGTTTACCAACCCGGCCAGTCTGTGATGCTTTATACCAAAAGGACAGAAGACAGTTTGTATTTCGCTCACACAAAGGGGGAGATATTTTCCACCTTTCCTACATTTTATGTATCATCCCGAGTAAGTAACACAGTCATGTTTCTTACGCCGGTTTTACACAGAGATTCGGACAGAGAGCC
>OMOV01084165.1:0-13381 GCA_900312565.1 Beryx splendens | reverse complement strand
GGCGCCGGCATGGATACGGCAGTGCATCAGACACGGCTGCCCCTGGAGGAGCCGGCAAGCGACGATCCCCTCCAGCCCTACGGGGAAAATGATACAGGCCACTTAATATGAGTGTCGGTATGCATTTGCTGCTAGCAACTATCAACCTGTACGTCATAAACCTTTGGTCCTTGTACATACGTATTATCAATTTTAACATGTGCATTCATCATGTTACTACCAGTGTTGGGCTAAACTACTTCTAAAAGTAATCGGTTACTTTATTTTGTTACTTACCTTAAAAAGTCAATAGTTACATCACTGATTACTCTTCATCAAAAATAACTGGTTAGAGTACTTTTGTGTTACCCACTTCCAAAAAACAAAGCCACAGGAATATGGCTTGTGCTGCAAAGTGTGTTTTGATCATTGCTTTACGGATGACTTGTCAATGCTTGACTTCTGCTCTGTTTTTAAAACAGTACATCTGATTTATGTCAAGCATGGTTGGATTGTGTTTTTGTCAAACAGCATGCCTGCAGGATTTAGAATTTTTTTTAAATTTGCGCTAACAAAAATGAAACAAAATGAAAGAAACAAAAGTCACAACATTCAAATAAAAAAAAAGTAAAACAAAAAATGTATCTAACAGAGAACAAGAACTGAAAAACGAACATGTTTAGTTACTAGTTACCACTAAAAAGTAATCTGAGTACTCTAACATATTGCAAAGTAACATGTCACCCCCCCCCAACACTGATAATCATATACATTAAATATGAAATCACACAGAAAATAATGTTGGCTATAATGAACATCTCATTTGAACTGACAACTGAACTGAGATCTCAATTAACAACTGCAAGGTCAAAATGACAACGACCGAGTCAGAGAGGGAAATAAAGGTCTGTTCACCGATGACGTCCACGACATGAAGCTGAAGTTTCTTCCTCAGTACATTGAGAGTGGCTGTGAGAGGATCCGGGCCATCGTTTAGGAGTGTCAGGTTCTGCTTTGTATCGTGGGAGAAGCCCAGCCACATTGCTCCATACTCCTCTGTGGACACGGTCAGAGGTCTGCTCCAACACGGCAACGGGAGAGATGAGAGACAAAAAGTAAGCAACCGACACACTTGGGAGTCCGCAAGGCCGCACTTAACTAAATGAAGCAGGTGGAAAGTAGTGTACCTGATGAAGTTGGTTAGGGAGAGTCTGTATGAGAACTGCACCGTCGGCGGTTCCCCAGCAGGCAACTGGTAGGAAACCGTCCCGGTCACTTCCACGTGAGCCGCGGGCCTCTTCATGACCAGGGAATACTGGCACACCGCTACACTGTGGCGTCGCACCTCCTCCACTGGGCTGTCGGACACACAGGATACCTGCAAGGAAAACCTCCTTTAATATGAACGACTGATGAGGATAACATCAAAGTTCATGAATCATTCTCTGCTTGGTAAATTACCACTTATAAAGAAGATCCAAGTTGCACACTCGTCTCTTTTCTTTTAGTTTCAAGCTTTATTTAACCCAAATAATAACGCACAGATCTAAAAGAAAAGAGACGAGTGCGCGACGTGAATTTCCTTCATAAATCGAAATATTACAAAAGCCTACAATAGTTATGTTTACTGATGCACGCTAAATTACCTCAAGCTCTCCTGAGTCTACGTGTAGTAGCGTCTGTTGAACGGCGGAGTCCGAGGAGTTGGCAATGAAAATGATGAGCAGTAAGGCATCCTCTTTCTGCACGTGGCAGGCTGAGAGATCCAGGCTTTGGTTGCGGCAGAGAGGGGTGATTTCTGAGCGGGACAGCCCCGACAGCTCAGCAGGCAGATGGGAGCTGAGGCATAAGTCCTTGGGTGTGTCTGGGTCTTTGTGTGCAGCCGGATCAACGGCTACCATGCCGTTACCGTCGAAGAGAGACGGACCGCTTCCCGTAACGGCCTCCTCGATTAAATCCCCTTCTACGTCACAGGCGCCATTAGTAGTAGTGATGCCCTGAGGGAGCTGGGAGGTCTGTTTGGGTGTGGAAACAGCCAGTTCTGAGGTGACGGTTGAGTCCAGTAGGTTGTTGCACAGCAAGTTATCCACAGTGCTGTGAGTGGAGTTAGATAATTGCTCGCTGGCAGCCGAGGCAGCCTGACCTTTGGCTTTTCTTCTGAATCGCTGGGGCGTCGGCTCTGACTTTCCCATCTGTTAGAAAGCAAACGTCAAGTTGTGACAAGACATAATTGTTGTAGTAGTCATTCCAAGCAGATACAGACGAGCCATTTAGAAGACTTTGCAAGCTCACCAGACACACAGAGCTTTGGGAGCCCAGGCCGACAAAAAGCGACGAGGCCAGCTGCTGTTTCTCCTGCTCGGGCTCGGGAGTGGGTGTCGGAGTGGGAGTCTGGCTGTGGGTGCTATCGGCCCCCTCCTGCTGGCTGGGTGACCGCAAGGGGCTGGGAACCTCAACTTGGGCACTCTCCTCCAGAGGTTCCTTCTGGGCCACATAGCCCTGCCTCCCCCACACCCTCTTCACTCCATCCAGCTTCAGAGTTGCAGTGCTAAAAAAAACAACAATGGCGTATCACCATTTGAGTTCATAAGATAATATCAATCGATATGTAATCAACCAAAACACATGTAGCACAACTATGCCGGTGATATCCTAATTTGTTAGAGTATGCGTCTTCATGTCGTGTCCACATACCCTCCTTTGTGTGAGAGATCAGTGCTGTTGCCTGAAAGACCTGAGCTCATGGATAACAGTGTAGGAGACTGTCTGTCTGCGATGCTGCAGGAGGACATGCTGATAGGCAGCGACAGGCCGTATGGCTCCAGGCTCAGAGCTGAGGGGAAACCACACAGTCAGAGCAAAACAGAACAAGGCAGTGAACGTGCAACCAAATCTGGCACAGCCACAGACTGAATTATGTGATCTACCTTTTGCTTGAGCTAGCTCCTCTTGGCGCTGATGGGGAGGCTTGTAAGGAGCAGCGCCAGCAGCCAACGCCTCAGACACAAACCCATCCAAGAAAGACAGAGAAGAATCCACCTGGCAAACAACACGACGCCAAGTGAACTTACGCCTAAGCTCTTTAACCAAATCACCACTACAAGTTTCAACCTGTCCTCTACTAAGGATGAAAAGAACTGAACATTTTGAAACGAAGGAGTTGTAAGCTTGGGATCGAGGAAATACTATCATGAACTGCGGATCAGACTGGGGTTAAACAGCGCTCGCAAAAACACTTCCTGTGTTATTTTCAGGCTTCTTGGGTGCCAGATGGGTTTGGTTTGCCACATAGGAAAAGTATTTGTTATGTTTTGTATATTCTTCTGTCATTGTCGGCTTATCTGACGCTGTCTGAATTATCCTAACGTGGTAAACCAACCCATCAGGTTACTCCAAGCATGTTGAAACAAATACTAGGAATTATTTGGTTGATGCAGACCTGCTGTAGATGTGCTGTACCTAAGGCTGTATGCTTATGGATGAAATGATGATACAAATTATTTTGCTAAATATTGTGATAACAATAATTAGTCTAGATGAGAGGAACAAAATTATTTCCTGTAGTTTTGACATCTTATACGAACATCTCGACTATTTTCAACTGCAGCTGACATTCTATCCTGTATAATATTTTCTATGATTATTAATTAGAAACCACATTAAAATCACAATATACAATTACACATAATTAACAGTGCAGCCGTAGCTGTACCCCACCTCCAGGGGCTCCGGGCCGGCGTTTCGAGGCAGCACCCTGGCCCGAAGCTCTGAGCCTTGGCTGAGGTGCTGCAGCTCCTGGACCCTCTGTCTCAGCACTGTGTCCAGGGACCCGCTGTACCTTTCCGAAACCTCCTGAGCCACACACACACAGGCAGGACCCTCACTGATCTTGGTCATGGCCATTAGGACCCAGCTCTTGGTTTCACTGCTGGTGCGCTTCATGTCCAACAGCTTGGCCAGGAGTCTCAGCACTGTGGCCGCTTCAAGTCCCTCCCTCAAATGAGAGTATTCACCTAGAACCTGTGCACAGCAGACAAGGGACAACACTGTAGCGTGTTTGAAATACTATGAGGTGAATCTCACTGAGGTGGAGAGAGAAACTCAGGAGTGAGTTTTGATGGTCACTTTCTGGACTTGCTGAAGAACAACTGTCAAACAGATCAACAATCAAGTTGTTTTTTATCCGCCACAGATTTAGAGAAGGTTATTCATGCTTTGTTTCTCATCTTGTTTACACCACTGCAACTTCCCCTATTCTTGCCTAAGAATAAGTAATTCTCGTCCAAACTCACTCTCACTCTCAAGTCTGGCCCCCTGCTACACTGCAGACTTCCTCAATCCCTATGAGACGGGGCGCCGCCTGAGATCGTCTGACAGGGCACTTCTGATTGTCCGACAGTCTCAGACAGACAGACAGACTCGTGACTGACTGTACTTTTGCCTTCAGTGTCTCTAAAATAGAGAAGCTCCGACCGATCGGCCGGTGACCGGAATCAGCTGGTTTTCAGCTGATCGGCCATGACCGGTGACCGGCAGATCAGTCTCATATATCCGATTCTGTGCCGGTCAAATTTACACGCACGCGCCGCATGATGGGTCACGTCGCGCACACAGCGGCAGACAGTACAGCCACACACACCAACATGTCGTCGGTGTGGAGTCGGTTTTATGTCACGGCAAACCCAACCCTGGGAACATACTGTTATTGTTCAGGATATTAACACGAGTGCCTGGGCTTCCAGGGCTTGGTCGGCCGCGCATGTGACTCCCGGAGATGAGCGTTCGGCTGCCGACACCGTTTGGCTTCGGTGCTCACTTGACAGTTCATTTGTAGACATGTGACACGCGGACAATACTTGAAAACAAAACTCCATTAGGAGAGAGGAAAACATGACGGACCCTCCGTCTCCGTCACGACACTCAAAATTGCCTTTTGAAAAAAAACTCGATCCAGTTTTGGAGAAAATGTAAGTTATTAATAGTCGATGTTTGAGGAACTCAGGCCGGCTAATTCTGTATCACATCTTAAAAAAACATTCTATTGACTTTTATGTAGTAACTGTTTTTGATTTGCCAACTTTTAATCTTGTGTTGTTTCTTATGTTTTTATCTTATTTTTATTTTTTTCCTAACCGATTTTCATTTGAATGGAGTTGCTGTTTTTCTCTCCTCCTTATACATTGTACTATTCTTGTTGTCATACGTTCCTCTAAAGCACTTTGTAAACTTTGGTTTTATTATTATAGTTCTTATTATATAAGCATTATACAAACTATATTCAAATAAAGCCAGCAGTGCTCACCCAGCTGATGACTTGGAGGAAGCGCTGAGGCAGTTTGGCAGGCTCTCCCTGCAGTAGAGACACATATGAATCCACAGCAAACAGCCTCAACTGCCGGTCCTCCTCCACGTTGTCAAAGCCTGGACCAATAAAGAGGAGAAATAAAGAATTTAACAATTCAATTCAATATCAGTATCAAAGAACTGAATTCAACTAATTTAATATTAGAACACAGGATCGATACAGAAGAAGCTGAGTGTGGGGTTTCTCACCCTCTGACAGCAGTCTCAGGAAACTGTTTGGGATGTCGGGCTGCATCATGTCTCCGCCCAGTGAAAACACCGTGCTCATGGTCTCAATGAACCATTCATTGTCCGGCGCATATGTATTTTGGTTCATAGGAACGAAAACCAAGTGATAAATGGAAAGACCCAAAATATATATGAAAATACAACAGCATGTTATCTTACGTTCGCAAATAAAAAAATATACTGAGCCTAGTTGTCACAGCTATCTAAACTAAACCACAGTGAAATCATGAAAGACTTTGGTCAATAATGCTCAGTGTTGCCTGTAGATTTTTTTGTATATATGGGGTGGTGGGTGTGGTTTTGAGCCAGGTTTGCTCCTTTTCCAGTAGGTGTTGCAGTTTGTGAATGGCTGTTCATGAAGAATTCGCATTTTTCTAGACACAGGGGACATTTTCCAGCTGCGGGGAGCCACCAGAGCTAAATGAATGTGATGGAAACATGAGTGCTACATCTTTTTTTATAATATGATTCACAGGTTCAATGGCCAAAATCATAAAAGGATATTTTTCTGCCAGTTCGGCCACCTTCCCCACCAGGTCAATAGTAGTGTAGTCGTCTGTACTGAGGCGGAGAAACTCCAGCATCTTCTCGACAATGACCGTGACATTCTGGCCGTTGGTGATCCGGAAGAGCAACTCCAGCGTCTACAAGGGAACACAGAGAGCCCCGTGATGCAGTGAATCTACGAGTCAGCGTTGTAACGACAACAAAACCCAAACCACAGCTGCACCCGCCTCACCTCACGCTTGATGATGAGGTCGGAGTGATCAAGACACTCTATGATGGTCATCTGATGCTGCAGGGCAAGGTTAGCATCCTGCTGGACCACGTAGGTGAGCGCCTTCAAGCCTGCAGTAACATCACATGAACAGTTTTACTACAGCGAATATCTGAAATAGTGACTGGAGAAAAAAGTGGCTTCAACTGGATCAAGTTCTGTTTGGGTCTTACCTAGATATTTGAGATTAATTTTTGGTGACAAAACAAAGTTGCCGATGCACTTTGCAGCTTTTTCCAAAAGATCGGCTTTGGGATGAATTGTGTATATGGACTTCACACACTCATATAATATTGCTGGGGAAAAAAGGAAGATTTATTTTTTTTAAATGGTAGAAATGAGTACTTAAATGTTTAACAGAACTGAATTTGCCAGAAACTGTGTAACAGATGTGACATACCATAAGTGATGTTATGGTTCATCTCTGCTCTTCGTAAAGACTCATCAAGGACTTCATACATCATCTCACTTGTACTGTCAACAAGGAAGAGACTCAGAAACTTGGAATAAGGCAAATATAGAGCGCTAGTAACTGCATGGTACCAGAGGCATTCAGCTCGTCAGTGGATAGAATAGCTAATAGTTACCTCTGGTCGTTTTTCCCTAGTAAGGCCAGTATCCTGAGCAGCTGGATTTGAAGCCAGGGAGCAGGAACACTGTGGTAGTTAAAATCCATGGGCAGTTTCCCTCCCACCACCTGCTTCAATATGGTTACAAAACTTGCAGTCAGGTCCTTATAGCCTTCTGGATTCTCCTGTAAGGTAAGGTAAGGGAAATGTGTGACATGAGTGGATAACACTGGCTTCTCAACAACAAACAACAAAGCTAAAATCAAGACATCAGAGCTGACGCACGACAGTCGGCTTTCACAAAGAACACGGTCGCCACTGTAGCGAAGCCTGAACTTGGGAGAATAATAGCGGAAGACGGTAACATGAAGAACCTTGATCATCTGTAAGTAGATGTGTAGTGAAGCGGTCATAACACCGGGATCCTTGTCGCACAGAGCCTTCCGAAACTTGTTGTGGATGTGCTGAACTTGATTAGGTGCTATTAGGTAGAATTTGTACAGCGCCAGGACTGCTTTCCGTCTGATGATTTCCCTATAAATAAGTTACAAGAAACAACATTAACTGATATCTGAGTACATTTTTCATGTTTGGGGTTAGGGATACCGTATGAATAAATATGCGTGAACACATATAGACAATTAATTTGATTTGGAAACGCACAGCATTTGTGGAAAAAAAGACAATAAACTAAAATACCCCTTACTTTGGGTGATTGAGTTTCTCCTCAACCAGTGGAAGGATTGCAGGTATCATATCTTTGGGGAACACTTGACTGACAACAGTCAGAGCCATGCACACTTCAATAAGGTTTGTGCTCTGAAGATCCTGTAAATACAAAATATATACACATTCGTAAGATAAGATAAGATAAGATAAGATGGAACTTTATTGATCCCCTTGGAGAAATTCAGGTAATTCAGGTTCTTGCTTGAACTCAAGATGGCAAATATATGAAAAATGAACACTAACCTTCAATACCGTGTTCACAAGGAGAAGGAGAAGCTCGTGACTTTCATTCAAAAACAAAGACACAGCTAGATAACCTGGAAATCAGAAACACATCATCACTAATGAAACCAAACAAATACTTTTCCCCCCCGACCCAAGGCAGTAATGGGATCCTTTCAATGTTATGGATGGATGGGGTTACGGTTGTTATGGTGACAAATCGATTAAAAAAAAGACATACCGACTCTCTTCTCCAGAACAGTGCCTTGTTGAGCCAGTTTGATGGCATGAATATAGCTGAAAGACGCCTCGTAACCCAGCATTTCACAGTAGATAGCTCTCACCATGAGCTCCTTCATCTGCCTCTGAATTAGATCACGACACAGGGAGGTACAGATATAAATTCAGCATGTGATGAAAACACCTCAGTCCAGATATCAGTACTCTCTGGCATCACTGGACCTGACAATCTCTAGAAGAGCAAGACTAAAGGGGAACATCTTACCATGGAGGTGTTGGGGGAAGACACCTGTTCTTTGATAGAGGACAGTTCACGTTGAATAAGTTTCTCTTCATCCTTAACAGCAGAAACACAATTAAAGACAATGGAAAACCTTGTGGTCAAATGTTATATGCGAATAAACGCCTTATAACGTCTGTACTGGCTCACGCTGCTTGCTGTCGACCACATTAGCTTAGTCAGCGTAGCAAGCTAGTCCATCAGCACAACATGATGCTCAGCTTGCTTATCGTACCGCTCAAATGGACAGACTCACATGTTTGGAAGTTAATTCAGTGATGCCTCTGATGAGGTTTCCTAATTTAGAGGTGGAGGAGAGTTTTCCAGACCCGGGCTGTGAGTCCAGAGACAGCAGACTCGGCAGAGCTGTCAGGGTTTTCTCGACAACATCGCTCATTGTGGCGCCGTGAAGCAGGCTCGACTGCTGGCTTCTTTCTATTAAAATAAAGCTGTTAAATCATTTACCCATAGCACCGACACTTTCTTTAAAAAATAGTGAATATTGGCTGTCAAGCGCTGAAAAATATCTCCAGTCTCGGAATATTAGCTTGCCAGTCGGCCATTGTTTTGATTGGGGATTCAGCAGCTTGGCTCGTGGATGATGTCACTTCCGCGTTTATTTGCAAAAACTTTATTTGTTTCCTTCAATGAGAACAAACAGCAGCTATTGGTTTTACTTGCTGTATTCAGCTGTAGGCCTACTCTCTCTAAGAAATATTTTTAGATTTTTTTTTAAAGCCTTTTTTTCCCCAAAACAAGGTTGAAATAATTGGTAAAATTTACTGGAAAAAAAATAGTTTGTTTATTTATGCAGCCCTTTATCACAAGCATGTCTCAGAGGACTTTAAAGAGAATGTGTCCGGCGGCACCCCTAGCCTTAGACCCTAAATGCACACAAGCAAAAACTCCCAAGAAAACCTTAGTAGGAAAACTTGGAAGAAACCTTGGGCAGGCTGAAAATATATAAAGGAAAAGGAAAAACAACAGCAATAACAAAACACAACAGTGATATTCAAAACTCAGTTTATTATGTTTGTGATATTTTGATAAACAGTCCCTCATATAACTGGTATGTACACTAAACTACAATAAAATAATTACAATAAATATGAAATTACAGCCATCAGACAATTGCATGGAAAGGAGTACATTCTATGAATTCAAAACATGTTTCCACATATTTAGTATTTAGTTATTCATCTAGTGGGGTACCATAGGGTCAGGGTATCTGAAGTGACAGAATGTGCACATCAAGCAATAAGTGGTTTCCACAGCTGGGAACAAATAGAGATGAGAGATAAAAAAAACAAAAATTTAAGATTATACGGATGGAAATGCAACATCATATATTTTATATATACCTGTAAATTTGTCTCCTACACCTGAGAATAATATTTCCAGGTGAGTTACTTTCAAGAATGGAATAGGCCTATTTTCCTTAGGGGGGTGTAAAATTAAACATACGTACACAAATGTTTTTTCTGTAGGAACATACACTCACTGAACACTTTATTAGGAACACCTTACTAATACTGGGTAGGTATCAGCGTTCAGCTCAGTGTCAACCGGCTACCAAAGTGACATCCGCCTCCGGCTTCGACGTGTTGCATTCTGGGATGCTTCTGCTCTCCACAGCTGTAACGAGGTTATCTGAGTTACTGAAGCCTTTCTGTCAGCTCCAACCAGTCTGGCCGTTCTCCTCTGACCTCTCTAATCAACAAGGCGTTGCCGGTTGTTGGATGTTTTTTTGTTTTTCGCACCGTTCTGTGTAAACTCTAGAGACTGCTGTGCGTGAAAATCCCAGGAGATCAGCAGTTTCAGAAATACTCAAAGCAGCCCGTCTGGCACCAGCAGCCATGCCACAGTCAACACTGAGATCAAAAATTTTCCCCATTCTGATGTTTGATGTGAACATGAACTGAAGCTGTTGACCTGTATCTGCATGAGCTTATGCACTGCACTGCTGCCACATGATTGGCTGATAGGATAATTGCATGAATGAGCAGGTGTACAGGTGTTCCTAATACAGTGTTCAGTGAGTGTACATCACTTTGTTTCACCTCTATCCTAGATTGATGCTATTCACTACCAGTGTTATTGTCTGTAATATGCACTTTTACATTTCAAACTGTCATCATAAATACTTGTGTGCAATTTTCTTTCAATCATGTTGTAATACACGTGTGCCATTTGGTTTAATTACTGTCTGAAACATGTAAGTCTACCCTGACCATGAGACTGGAGTATATACAACGCCGTTTTTATGCGATATGTACAACTGAATCTGATCCTCTATCTCTATGATTGTACTCAAGCAAACGGAAACATCTGTGTCTCTTCGACTTGGTCTGTCTACCTTTGAATCTTCCGCATCTTCATCCTTAAGCCCAGATCTGGAATTAAGGAACAGAGAGTCAAAGATCATAAAAACACATTTCTAAGTCTTCAGAACAGAGAATAATGACAGACTTCTCTTACCCGAAGAGTGTGGTCCCAGGAACCTGAGCAGAAGGCCGTGCCGTCTGGGGAAACGCGCAGCGTACTGACACGGTTCTCGTGTCCGAACAGAATAGACACCCGAGTTCCCTTGAGGACATCCCAGACATTTATGGTGTAGTCGTTGTAGCCACCAAACAGTAGCCGTCCTGAAAAACACAAGTGCTTTTTTAACAGTATGGCTCTAACATGTACAAACAGTAATTTTCATATTCAGGAGCAAATTGATTGAGTCGCTAATTGCTGAAAACTGAATAATACTGGAGGATCTTACCACTGAGAGAGAAATCAACACTGGAGACACCAAATATGATGCTCTCTTTGGAATAAATAGCCACTTCTCTGTCTGCCCTCAGGTCGTACAGACGGCACTGTAACAAACACAAAGTTTAATGTTGAATTTTCCAGGGAGCTTTGAATATGCTGTCAGTAGCACTTTGTGTGGTAAATAGCAGGAACTGCTCCAGGGCCACTAATAGCTTAAGAGAAATTCAATAAATAATAGCTGATTACTTACTGTGGCATCATCTGAGCCGGATGCAAATGCATCTCCACTGGGATAGTACCTATTGCCGAAGAGAAATGGACAGAGACACATTTAGGAACAACGCCAATTAGTCTCTTAAGCAGCAGATGAGAAGGATTAGCATTTCTCCTTATTGAATGATAAGTCAACTAAATAGACATGCTTATTTGTACACTAATATCACACATCATAACTAAACTATGTATATGGAGTGACTTACCGGACACTATTGATGTCTGATTCATGAGTTTCAAAGGATTGAATGCACTGTCCGGAGCGCATGTCCCATACATTGGCTTTCTTATCACAGCCCTGCAATAACAAAACACATTTAATAATAATAATTTAATAATTTTGTGGAGTTGGAATAATGACAGGCAACGGTTAAAGCGAAGCAGGACGTGTGCTCACCCCTGAGACAAACGTGTTTCCAGTCTCAGAAGGGGCCAGGTCCAGACAGAGCACGTCTGCTGCGTGTCCATGGAAACTCTGCAACAGCTGCCCACTCTCTACATCCCATAATGCACATGTTCCATCCCCGCTGGATGTCAGGATCTGTAACACAGGTGACGGATGAAGAGCAAGTAGAAACGTATATTGTTTGGAGGTTCAGTAAAGGTCAACATAGGCTGAGACTGCTATAAATGGACTGAATTTGCTGCGGAAAGATCATGTGACCGGTGACATGAAAAGAGAAGCAATTGACTGTTGTGAATTATTAACAAACTCGGGAAGTTCCTTCCCCGGCAAAATGAAAGGCAGTGATTTCCGCTTACTAACGAGGGAGAAAATGATTGATGACCCTGAACAGAGAAGCAGCCATGTTTGCAATTAACTAAAACATTAATGAAAACAGATATGTTAGTCTTATGTCCATGACAATAGAAAAATGGAAATCCACTGGGCTTAAAACAAAGAGTTTAGTGGATTTTGTTTCTATTTTCTTGGACATCTTATGACCTGGATGACTGAAATGAATCTACACAGACATTTTAATCGCATCTTCATAAACTAATATTTTACCCAGTTGATGTATGCTGTACGCCACCTGAGCTCCTTGTCATCCCAGCCAGTCCCTCTACAACAACAGATCAATATCCAGCTCGAATCAGCTCAGTTCATTCCCACAAAGTCTGCCAGAAACTTGGGTGTCATGACTGATGACCAACTAACCCTTAAGGAATATGTGGCTGGAAGATCCGACCCTACCTGTCTGAGCATGCAGTACAACTCCTAGTACAGGCGCTTGTAATATCACACCTTGACTACTGCAACTCCCTACTGGCAGGGCTCCCGGCATGTACGCTCAAACCTCTGCAGATGATCCAGAATGCAGCAGCGCGTCTGGTCTTCAACCAGCCCAAAAGAGCACATGTCACTCCGCTGTTCATGTCCCTCCACTGGCTCCCAGTTGCTGCCCTGCATCAAGTTCAAGTCCTCGATGCTCGCCTACAAAGCAGCAACAAAAATGGCTCCGACCTAACTGAGCTCCCTCATTCAGGTCTACGCTCCCTCCCGCCCACTACGCTCTGCCAAGAAACGGTGCCTGGTGGCCCAAAGCCTCTAGCCAGACTCTTCTCTTCTGTGGTTCCTCGGTGGTGGAACGAGTCACCAAACTCCATTCGATCTGCAGAGTCCCTCTCAATCTTTAAGAAAAGGCTAAAGACCCAGCTCTTTAGTGAACACCTTCTCACCTGATGGACTGTGTAACAAAAACAAACAACTCTTTATCTGCCTCTATGCACTCTATTCACTGCCTCGTAGCACCTGTGTCCTGTTGGACCAGAACTTAGCTTTATGGCACTTCCTCTCGTTGTTCTCTCCTGACTACATCCTTGCTTGTGCCTTGCTTGTGTTTTATTAAAATCTCATGTGTACGTCACCTTGGATAAAAGCGTCTGCCAAATGGGAAATTGTAATTGTAATGTATGCGTGCTGTGTGTGATGGACAGTCTCACCTGCATATCTGA
>OMOV01084116.1:14164-25300 GCA_900312565.1 Beryx splendens | reverse complement strand
CTCCTAAATATGGAGCCCCGTTGACGCTGTTTGGTAGACAACAGAAGAGAAAAGTGGAAGAATGGGGGGGGGGGGGGGGGGGGCTTCCAGTGGAGAGGGATGCTCCAACACACTGGTCCTTCACATCTTGCTCGGCCTGTTCAATATTTATTGTTTCACAGCTGACAGCTGCACACACTGGGTCATTAGTAAGGAATGCTACACATGCAACCGCTCCAGTCTCACAAGCACATGCTTTGGTTGTGGTGCTGAGCGCAGGCCTGCCGCACACGGGGGCTTGGGTTGGTGGGGGGGGGGGCTTACAGTGCCTGTGACTGGGTGGGGCGTTACTGGAGTGACTGGGGTGGTATCTGTATTTCACAGGCAGGCTACGTGCCCGCTGGAGTCGGCTGGCCTCCTCTGCCAAACATGGTAGCCGGCCCACCTGGCCCAGATCCCTGGAGCCCATGAAACTCAGTCTCAGGGCGGAGGGCTCACTGGGGGGCAGCAGGCTTCCCTTGCGGTTGTTTACCAACGGGACAGGACCGGCTGCTCCGCTACGGGGCCCTCTATAGACCTCGACGGCCGAGTTGTGATTCACTTTAGCAGACTGGTATTGATAAGTCGATGATTTGATTAGGGGGTCATCCTTGACTGCTGAATGAAGAAGAGTCAAAATCAGCAGCTGTGCTATACAAGTTTATGGATTGTTTGCTTTTTTAATTCTTCAAATGAATCACAGGATTAGATTTGATTTAAAGTGACTTCAATAAGACCTGTGTTAATATAACATCGTATGACACGTATCATAATTAAAGCATAATCAGAGGTTTTGGGGGTAATTCTGTCTGGCATAAGAATGCTAATAGTTGAATAATTAAAAAACCTCATTCTTATTAAACACCACTTAACCGCTTGCTATAGCCTCCAATGAAATGTTGGATTTGACATTTACTTTGATATTCATAATAAACATGAATTAATAAATATGCTTTCAGGTGTTCCAGTAATTGTTCTGCCATAAGAACAGGGAGGTGACAATGTGAAGTTAACAGCCATTAACTATGTAATTCATGTTTGTGGGAGGAATAAGTTCGATATCCGCTCAACTACATGAAATCTGAATGCAGTTTATCGGTGTTCTAGTAGAGATAATTCCGGTAAAGCTAACAACATGAAGTGGGCAAAAGAGGAAGAAAAAACGTGTCTCTGCTCCTCCAAAAACTGTCTGGGAGCTAAAGCTGGAGAATAGAGATGATTATTTCAACAGTCAGCTGTCTAGCAGATTATCCGCCCTGCTCCAGACCTCCACTATTCATCTGCCCCATGTCAAACATGCACAGCACTTCTCCAGGACAACACATTGTGGCAGACTTGCTACCTATCACAGATCCCGTTATAGTGGATGGCCCACAAGGTTCACACTCCTCTGCTGGCTAGATGAGAGAACACTGCAGCTACACTTAACGTTTCAGTATCCTTAATGCAACCTGGCTTTTCTCTACAAATTAATCTCCAATGGACTTTTGAATAAATTGTGGCACATTTTAGTTTTTAATGTTTTTTATGTTATTTTTTCCAACAATATCCAACAGGCAGAGGCACACTGTAGCAGTAGCACCATCTACTGCTGAGCTGCAATTGATACCCAACATAAACCATTCAAAATTACTTCCCTAATGCTTTGCATATGTAAAACATAATGATGGACTTTTTTGTCAGACATAATGTCAAGTGAGCTGATGTGTAGTGTAACAGAGCAATGAGGAGCAAACAGGAAAATATGGAGGATTAGAAACAGTACAAATGGTGATATAGCCAAGAATGCACAGTGAAAGGGTTAGAAACAAATGACAAAACAGAATGGAAATCAAAACTTACTTGATTTGATATATCCATTATAGCTATTTTTAGCTGAGAAAAATGCAAAGACAAATGAGAGGTTACAAGGAAGAACAGGTTGTAATGAGAGCAAATTATAAATGATAACTGGGAACTGAAGGTTGAAATGGTTGCAAAGCCTGCTGGCACTGAGGTGCAGGGGTTTCTCTTTAAGGCACTGTCACAATGAGGGGTGCCTTGAAGACCATGGGCAAAGCAATGGGAAATAAAACAGTTAAGAATATGGTTTGCAGTAATGCTGTCAGTAAGCTTAAATGGTGAATCATAGCTGATTGTTTGTAGGCAAAGTTACCTGCCGAATATTAATAGTCACATCCGACACAAATAGACCTGCACCAACATGTAGATCAGTAGGTTTGCATGGTTTAAAAAGTTAGATTTCTTTTATGCACACTGAGATGTCGTAGAACTAAATAGTCTAGAAAACACGGAGCAGTATCTTTTACCCAAGTAATACAATATATGTTTTTGTTGTGTGCTCATTTTTTAGTCCTCTTCCCCAAAAGCTGAGTGTGTTTCACATTCCTCTGGACTGCCTGAGACAACCTTGGATGCATGGAACTTTCTGTGAGTCAGTTTTCTGGACCCAAGAGTCCCACATGTTCATTAGTACCTTATTTCAACCCCTTGCTTACAATAAAGGTCATGCATTGAGCTTAAGGCAGGACAGTGACAGCGATGTTCAAACAGGGACCTTGCTGGTCCTGGCATCTGTCGCCTGCAATCGGTGGGTGCGAGCAGAGTCACAGGACTAACAGGCTAGCATCTGTCCCACAACGAAAGAGAAAGAGAGGGGCGGGGGCACTCGGCTGCCTGGTGGTTAGGAACTGTCAGGCCGAGTTTCATGACAACCGGTAGCACTCCAAAAATGAAAATGCAAACATAATTTCCATGTCAGGCCGTATAAGGCCTTGCTTTCCGTGTGTCCCACACCATGTCGACAGCGACTCTGCAGCTCTCCTCTAGCTCAGCTGGCCAGGCAATCCCCACAGCACATAACCCTGCAAGACATGTGGAGGGGTAGGAACGCCCGGAGATGTTCAGCTATACACTGAACACACTTTGATCAAGAGACATCCGCTAAAAATGTATGACAGCGTACAATGCATTCCAGCAAATTGTAACAACGCATTGCAAAATCAAACACACTCTGAGTGCCCCGATTCTTAGATGCTTCAATACAATTTCATATGCCTCCAGTTCAGCCCTCTGGCTTTAAAGGGGAATAACACTCAACCTCAGCATTCATATGCAATTCAATTCAGTTAAATCCAATCCAATTTGATTATTCTCCCCTTACAATTCTATCAATAATGTGAGCATACATGACTCTCTCTCAAAGCTAGAAACCGCACACCAGAGCTGCTCCATTGGCAATGAATGGGAGACTGGTTTGTAGACTGAATATGTATTTAAGCTTTTACCTCCACTGTTTTTTCGGCTTTTCATCTTAATTTTTATAAAACCAGTAACATCAGTGATATTAACCGGAATATCCCCAGAAAATCCCCCTGGCTGCTCTCAAAAGCCGCCTTTTACACATTTTCAAATTAATGCTCAATGGACACACAAATACGGCAGATTCAGAGCAGGACATCCTGTTCATATCTCTGGCTAGAGGGGACAGCAGTGAAATATTGTGATTAAAAGGGTGTCACTCGGGTCACCCTCTGCCGTGACATCATTACACCCTTCATATGCGCCTATCAAAACAAGTCATTTCAGTAAATGCAATATAGTAAATGCAATTATCTCCACCAGTCACAATGGACACCAGAAAAAGTTTGGGTGTGCAGCAGGAGGTCGAGGGTGGGGAGGTGCAGCTGACCAGGTTTCATGTAACTGTTTGAAAACGTTGTGTTTGTTGGTGAGGTCTTAAGGTTATGTGAAGCATTGCAAAGGCTCGCTCCAGAATGCCACAGTGCATTACATCTATTTAAGTCGTGTTAGTGTTATTCAAAACAGATGATCTCCGTAATTATTTGCATTATTCACTGGTGAACTATTTCAAACTACATGTTCAATTTGAATTCACATTCTCTGACAAAACACCAGCAAACCATACATACGTTACTACAGCATGCTTCACAACACCTACAGCAGCCAAATCCAAAAGTAGCAACACAGGGCGAGCTAGGCCACCGGCTAGCTAAAACCATGGCGCTACAGCACTACGGCTAGGAAGCACACAAGCTAAGGAGACATTGTACTAAACTACATATACACAGTGTATGTTACAAACACAAAACAGCGTGTGTCGTGTCGACAACTTACAGGCACGTAAAGTGGCAGAGCAATCATTAACAGAGACGGCAGAGAGCGGAATGTCACGCTGAGGGGGGGCGTCCGTGTTACAATGCACACTAACTGGCATGCACGAGCAGTCGCGCTCTGAACGGCCGCAATCAAAACAACATGCCAGTCTCATTCTCTTGTAGGCGGACGTCTTGGCTACAGTCATAGGTTCGGATGAGAGGAGGAGGAGGAGGAGAGGAAAAGCAGGTTAATGTTGAGGGTCGCTCTGGAGGAAGAAGGGACAGAGGCAAGACAGAGGAAGGAAGGCTACTCCTTTCATGTACGGAGCAGCAGATAAACTTTGTCTTTAAAAAAGCATTCTCATTAAAACTTTAGATCTATAACGTTTGTAATATGAAGTGAAAAAGCATAACCATACTACATCTCAATAGGATAAAGGAGATCTTCAGTTGGGTTCATTTCAGGGACTGTTGGGTGAAAATTAGGTCAGAAGGTCTTGTGGTTTTGGAGGGTGAACATGTGACAAGGGTGAGGGTGGGGCAGGTCATGAATTTCTTCCGCAGAAGAAACATCTCTCAGGAACCCTCTATTGGCTTCCTGACTTCACCTCTAACCCTAAAACCCTAACCTCTACATGACCCTTACAAGTTCCACACTACCCATCATGCAATGAGACATCACTTGTGCATGTATTGTATCGCAACTCTTCAATAGATTTGTTACTTGCTTCTAATTGTATCTGAGTGCTGCAGCTGTGGGGCAAGACAACAGAGGCTTTGGGGAAAAAATGGTTGAAATAAATGTCACAGTGCCTCACATAAAACAACATTGTAGCCGACCCACTATAAACAGTTTTCTGGGCATCGTGATGGAAGTCCTAACACTTGTGCAGAACTGTATGAGACCATAATTTCATCTGACATTCTCAAATAACACATACTGCACAACTTTGCAGCTCTTCCCAAAAAAAAAAAAAAAGTAGAAAACAGATGCAGTGGGAAAAGCCTTGTCGACACCACTGTGAATCACATCAGCTGGTGTTACACGTCAAATGTATTATTCCTTTATCAAACAGCTGAGAAATGTTTCCTAATTTCTCCTCTTTCTCCAGCAGTGCTGTGCTCCAGGAATAGGGAAGTTGTGTTTTGGGGGGAGATACTGTCGAAGGCCTGTGGGGCCATCTGGTGGTGAGCTGCAGTACAACTGATTCAAGCACGCACAAGTGATATGGTGTTAATGCTCAGTGTTAAAACTTAATATGCCCAAGATGATGGATTGGCTGCAGGAAGTCACACAAATCATTTTTTTATCATTTCCCAAATGATAAAGGATACATTTGTACTGTAGGTATTGCATGCTCAACTGTTTATCCTTTTGCATCTTGTGTTTTTTGAGAAATTTTGTCATAGTTGTCGGGATTCTTTTTTCCCCCTTGATTTGAAAGCGGCGTACACAGAACATACAGGAGGGATGCAGGCAGCATCAACCATTGTACATGCAACATTTACAGTACAGTCAAACAGGTTGCTTGTATCGGGGGTAGCAGGCTGTGTTTTCGAGGGGTTGACATGATCCATATTACTCACAATATATCACTATAAAAGTGAACGTTTAAGAAAGTGTGTGAAGTTCCAAAGCAGCAGGAAGAGAATACATGAAACGTTAGGGTTAAGTAGTAGTTGTTAAGGTGAAAGACGTGACAAACTGCAGTAGATCTCCAAGTGGGAAAAGAATGACAGTGTGATACGAGGCTTTCTAAAGTCTGGACACACACGGACCATCCAGGTACCTGGTGGTAACAGACTCTCTGTATGCCTGCTAGCATCACAAAGTTATTCTTCAAGTGTCAATGAACTCTAAGAGCAGAGACAGCTACTGTACAGAAGTTAGTAACAATATAGCCAACAGACAAACAGACAAAATTTTTGATTTAGTTCACAGGTGGTTTAAAAATATGTGGTACTGATGGGAATCTACATGTGTTTTCCCCACTTAGGTCCACCTGTCTTTGTGCATCTGCAGGTGGGAATCACATGGAAAAGATTATATGCTACAGATGCAGGTTAATTCTCTCTATCCTCAGGTTTTGTCCCATCAGGAGAAGACAAGCGGGACGGCTACCCAGGCAGCCCAAAGGGGAAGAATAAACAATTAAAGAATTAGGTATTAATATCAGCAGTCACAAACAGGGTCCAAACATTAGGTTTAAAGAGGGGAACCTGCAGTGACCCTGTTTGTTTTGGCTGCATAAAGAACACCATGCAGTGACCTTTCTTCATGCACAGGTTACAAGGTTTCATTAATGCAGCAACTAAGTGGTTTGGACAAGTGGCTATGTAGGTCATGTAAAGACAATATCACACCGCTAGGCTAACGCTATCTCAGTGCTGTTTCACGTCACTGTGCGAGGGCTTCTTAATGAAGACAAACAACCTGTCCAACAAGACATAATGTTCCAGAGTGTAATCAGAACACTTACATTTCTTGCAGCCACATTTCTTTATCCGTTTGGGATCTGTAATGTCATCGTGGCAGGCTTTGCAGTAAAACAAAGCCCTGTGGGAAAAAGAATCCCATGTAAGTCAAATGTTCTGAAGTCATGCTGAAATATATTGTTCATAAATATTCCATAGGTCTGCAACAAATTATTTTAATTAAGGCAATATCACTAATGGACACCTTAGGCTTAGACACTGCGAAATGTTCAAGTTTGAACTGAAGACTATTGATTCAAGTGGAAAAATTGTCAAATTTATGTGGAGGAACAGCAAAGCATCCATATAAAGGATCACATTGATTAATTAAATGTAATCCCTGGTACTACTTCATGCCTAAATAATATCTATATATTAAAAAAAAATAAAAAAATAAAAAAATAAAAATATATATATATATATACACACATATATGTGTATATATATATGTGTGTGTGTATATACACACACACACACACACACACATGATATATATCTAATAATAATGACTGTGTGCTTTCTGTAAGCAGTTCAGGTACAGCAAGTATTCTGGGAATATTATAAGATGTAAAATGTATAAGATTATATTTTATTCTTTCTTTCTTTATTTTATATATTTTACAATTTCAGAACATCTCGGGAGAAAAGTTATATATTATTAAATATGTAGAATCATCTGAAGTCTGGGTAAGTCATCTTTACATACTGCTTACTTACTGTAACATCACTGAAAACAAGAAGACAACAAAAGGCCCCCTGTAGGCTTCTACTGTAGGTACTTTGCCTTCAGACACCCTGCTGCAGCAACCTTACACGCGCCTCAAATCTCTTACCTCTTCACTTCTTTGGCATCACTGGCAATGAAGAAGCCCAAGGTTCCTTCCTGCATTTTCACATGGTTCCCAGGGTTTATCAGGGTGCTGTGAGGATGCAAAGACCACAGTTGCTACAGTGGAAAGTTATAGCAACATTTTGCAAGGCATTGCAGTAATCACTGGCACTGGTACAGGTTGGCAGGATTAGTTACAGCAAACTCATCTGGAAGCACTGCCTCTGTATATTAAATGAAGTTGATGAATGTAGAAGTGGCACTTCATGAGCATCAGTGCATGAGAGAAACCTCTGAAACAAAGCTTGAACAGAGCTTGAAGAAAGATGTCAAAAACGGCACCTTCCCCATTAATTAGGCAGAATATTATCAGAACGCCCCATGATGTCTGTGAATGAGAAACTAATCCAGCACATTTTGTATAGCACATTGTGTTTGCAGTCAGATAACCCGACTCAAAAGTAACTTGATCACTGAAAGCAAACACTTGCGCACATTATCATTTCTACATCCATGAATTTTAATGCCTCCAACAATCCCTGCTACACAATCCACTGTAAGCCTTACCTGCTTTCCCTTTGATCAGACTTGTACTCTATAGCTATCAGCAGTAGCTTTAGCTTCACATAGCAGAGTCTGCAAAAGAAGATGATTATATAATTAGGCCTCATGCGCACTAAAGTGTTTTTTACTAAGTGTTTTGATTTCATTTTTGCTTCTTTGAGCCTTCAGATGACAAATCCACTGGTTGCAACAACAATGTTTTAATATGGATATCCTAACTTGGCTCAAACGTCTCTATAATTACAGTGTCACTGGCTTCATTTTTTTACATTGTGATGATTAACTGTTTTTTTACATCTTGAGAATTTGAACAATCACAAAAAAGTTGTAAAAACTACTGAACAGAACAAAACCTCTGAAATTGGTAGTCTACGATCACAAAATGAAAAGAGCAGAAGAGAGAACAGAAGAGCGGGACACAATGACAAGGTCAACTCTTAATAAAAGAGGCCAGTACTTTTTAAGTGTACTTACTCGCAAATGACAGGGAAGGACATGCCCACGAAGGCACTAGACAGGTACTCTGTGTACATTTCATTGGCGACTCCCTCTAGGTAATACTTCTGCCACGTATCCTCCTCAATCTAGAACCAAGACACAAGCACCGAAGCAGATGATCTCTTATCATTACAAAAAGAACTGCATAGGAGTCTCATCTGGGACGGTCATTATCATTTATTCAGAGTATGTTCATGTCAGCCTTAACTCATGACAATAATCCAGTGAGTACAGATGGACAAATAAGACTTGGGGCTACCTTGATGAAGGACCTCATGGAGAACAGGTTGGCCAGCATGGTGGACAGACCCTGAGCCAGGCAGCTCTGGGCAATGAAGCCCAGCTTCAGCTCAGCAAGGCAAATGGCATCGTCCCCCTCCTTCCAGTTCCAGCTCGGGATGTTCAGAAGGTGAGCCTGGCAGGAGAAGGAGGAAGTAAGATGAGATGCTGGCTTTGCAGAACTATAAAATGCTGCTTTTAGTTGGAGCGTGTACAACCTTGTTGTGGTACTGCAACATCTGGGTGATTATCCGGATCTTTGGATGGTAGTTCTTGATAGATATTACTCTAATGCAGGATACAAGGACCAAAAGAAAATGAGACCACTAATGACTTCTGCAGCACATTTTTCAACTAGTAATTTCTAAGCATTTATGAATATATAAGTGATACATTCTATAAATCACCTACTATAATTTATGATCAATTTATAATTTCTTATAACCCATTTATAAGCATTTAAAGCTGACTGTAATGCCCTATTAAGCATTTGTGTACTATTTATTAATAGTTAATAATACAATACTTTATAGTTATAGCTGTTTATGGAGTTTCACCACATGGTTTTTAAGTTGCCATGAAAAGAGCATAAATTAAAGAAACAAACAGCCAAAAAAATCCTTCACATCATTTCTTCCAGGAATTCAAAGTTTGACTTTTGACTTTGAAAAATGACTTGCACATCAACCCTCACAACTTTCCCACGTATTCCCATTATTCCACATTTCCTATACCGCTGGAAAATCCCTCAAATCCTCTGAGAAAACTGCAGTTTCTGCAATTTCCACATCACCAAGAAAGCCATTATGCTCAGCAACAACTGAGCATAATTGCTCACAGACAGACCCTGCAGGAGGCTCACCTCATGATGTTGGACGCATCTTCAGCATCAGGGTCTGCGCAGTATTTATTGGCTAAGATCAAACAGGCATCTGCTGATTCAATCTGAACACAAGATCAGAGGCAGCGAATGGACACCAGGCACAAACTGCAGTAAAATACAGACTCTGCAGACACCAGAACACAGTTTCCCTTAGAGCCACTAAGGAAACAGCCTTATATGTCAGTTACCTTGACTCTGGCCAGATCGTGTGGGTTCAGGACAGACCCTTGGTAAAACTCCACCTGGGTGAAGTGGCGCTTAAACAAGGCTTCCAGCTCAAGATTAGGGGAAATACTGAGAAACAAGAGGAGAGTGTATCTTAAAATCTAAGGAGAAATACTACTTTAGATGATTCTTATTCCTTGTAGAATTAAATTTGACTTTTTTTTTCAGGGATACGTGTAAAAACAATACTTTGGTACTTACTTATGGAGAAAAACAATTTCTACATTGACATCATCCCTGTCCTTGTGTAGGAAGTCTTTTAGAAAGTTGGACACACTCTCAAGTGTTATATGACCACAGACCACGATGTGCCTGGAAAACGAGGTGCAGAGTAACGATGAAACTAAACGTCAGCCGGAATAAAAGTCAACATCAAAATAAAAAATAAAAAATACATAAAAATCCTAGTTTCATCTTCATCTTTGCTCTGGAATCAAATGTTGATTCTGAGATGAGAGGGAGGTCATGGGAAATGAAGGGCAAACCGTGATTCCCTAACTAATCAGTAAGGGAAATAATGCAAAGCATACAGGAGGGAGGAGAAGTGATGTTTGTGAGCACAGGCGGATTTGATATTAATGCTGTGATACATGGGGACTGAATGAGAGAGGAGGTCAAAGAGCACTATGGATTTCAGCATCAGATTATAGAGGATCAGAGTTTACTTAGTTGGAGATTATGTAAACGCCACGCTGTGCTGAGAATCCCGCATACCAGAGATGTAGCCTCTATAGGAAACTCCCTTCAATTTATTTGTCTCTTTATTTGTTCATCCAAGAAATAGATGTTTTTCAAATCTATTTCTTGGGTGAACAAATAAATAAATGGTTTTTTTTAATGTTATGTCTTCTTATGAGAGCGTTTCATTTGGACAGAAGAAAAGCAGGGAGGGACAGAAATAATCAGGTACGGCTGGGAATCAAACCCTGACCTATACATGGAACAGTGAGAAGTTATAAATTATGTCATTTTAAATAACTTTGCTGCTACAAGGTCTTTGTCTAAGTGTGATGATTCAGCTTTGGTCATCAGAAACTCTACGCCCAGTCTAGTTTACTCAGTTTACCTGGAATGTGGGTGTTCTTATTGGGTATTAATTTTTTTTTTTTTTTTTCTATTTTAAAAAAATAATTTATGAGGAATGTATGCAGTTGAAAAGTGTTCACAGGATGGTTAAAGTCTGTTCTTTTAATCTGTATTGTGATGGACATGATGTAGAGTGGTACTAGTGACAGGCATGAAGGAAG
>OMOV01084107.1:0-10240 GCA_900312565.1 Beryx splendens | reverse complement strand
AAGAGATAATAAGAGTTAAAGTCACCTCCAGGCTTATGGTGTCTCCCCTGATGTTCGAACCTGTGGAACAGACAGGACAAAGGTTTTTGTGTGTGTGTGTGTGTGTGTGTGGGTGTGTGTGTGTGTGGGGGGTGTGTGTGTGTGTGTGGTGTGTGTGTGTGTGTGTGTGTGAGAGAGAGAGAGAGAGAGAGAGAGAGAGAAAGAGTACACAGTGACACTATCTGACCACTGACTGACAACAAACAGGACATTTCTAACAAGGTAGCGGCTCTGCACACAAGCTTGCCATACAGACTGCCACAGACAAACCTGGCAACCCAAGGAGAGCAGGTTGTGTCTATTCTGCTGTCAGGGGAAGACAGACTTATTTTGAGAAGATAGGTAGATACCCTGAATTCAACCCTCTGCCTGATCCTCTCAAACTTCCCTATCTCTATGAGAAAAGCCAGTGTGCAGTAGGCAATTAGCTGCAAAGTTTGTTGATTGGTGCCACTCTTTAACACAGTTGGATGAAGAATATGTATTATGAGTGTATGTGAAAAGTTCTGTTTTTAACAGCTAATGTTATATTTTGCTGGTTTATGCTTTCTCACAAACACGTCACATGAACACAGAAACACTGATTGCCAGTTTCTTGTTATGTGACCATACATGCAATACCCGTCTTAATCTGTCAGTGTACTGCGTAGGCAATGTGAGACGTCTTAAATGGAACTGGTGACTAAGTTGCCTGATACCTGCTAGATTTTGTTGATCCAGTTTCCTAGAAAGGCTCATAATATAAGTGATCATTTGAGATATACACCGTGGTCCCTTATTGTGTAAAATCATCCCTTTTTTTTCTTTTTTTGTTTCATTCAAGAAGGGACAGGTGAAATCTGTCAGAAATACAGCTGCTGTTTCTTTTCATTCATTTATTTCCATTTAAAACATTTGAAAAAAAAGAAGATAAAATCAACACTAAAAAGTAAAGGACAACATAAATAAAGCAAGACACTGGAAGCAAAATTTCAAAAAAAATTAAATAAAAAAGGAAATAGAAAATAAAAAACGAAGACATAAAAGGACATAAAATGAAGGTCAAGGACAGTGAATAAAAGAACACTGCGTTCTGGCTAGTAGGAGACTACATGTCCGAAATATAGCTTGGTGCCAGGCCAGTAGAGCCTTAAATGTTAGCAGTAAAGTCTTAAAATCAATTCTAAAATTGAAAGGCGACCAGTGAAGAGAGGCAAGGGTAGTGGCAATATGATACTCATCTCTTTGAATTAGTTAAAAACGTTGCAGCTGCATTTTGAAACTCTTTGGACCAAAGCTGACTAAGTCCTAAAGCCTACAGGGATTTACAGTAACGTGTAATGTGTAAAGTAAGGTGTGAAGAGACGACACCGTGGATAACCTTCTCTAGGGCTGCATACAAAAGAAAACCCCTGATTTTAGAAGTCAGAAATAGAGATTTTCAATACGGAAAATAACTGGATTCTCACTGATACTACAATAGAATAGAATACAATAGAATAACACCAAATGTATTCTACCAAATGCTATGACAAAATATGTTGCCATTCATAACCTGTATGAATAGATTTAACATATTGCATCACCTTCATGTGTTGGTATATTAGCCAGAATGGGCAATTCAGTCTAATTTGCCACTAATGCTCTGAAAATAATTAAATATTGAAAATAGTATTACTGTTACATTATGCAAAGGTAAACATCGTGTTGCAAAACACTCTAACATAGATTAGAAAGAGTTTCACTTAACAAAGTGATGTCACAAGCCCAAGCCCTTGGTTTTACACGTCAAGGGAAACCAGTTCATTCGCTTTCTCTCTGGCAGACAGTAAAACACACATCTTTTGGGTGTGGCATAATGTGTATATATACCTGCAGAGGTGGAGAGTGGAGTCACACAGCTTTGCGGTGAACGCGACAACAAGACAATCACAAATGGAAGGTGAGATATGTCTTTGGGAGTGAATGCTCTTTTGTCTTGTTTTGTTATTTTGCTCTTTAACTTTGGCCCATCTTCTGTTTTACACTTATTCTTTCTATTCATTGTGTGACAAATCTAACCAATGCCATCTTAGAGCAAGTGTTATTATCTTTTCCCTTGACTTGCAGATTTGACTATCCAATATGTTAACCTGGAGAAATCTGAGAACCAGAAGAGCCACCGGACGGAGGGCTTCAGCAGCCCCAAAGCCCTGGTGGTGCGGAGAGGAGCCCCATTCAGAGTCAGCCTGCAGCTGAAGGGCAGAGCCTTCAACCCCCAGACTGACACTCTCATGATCAGAGTTCTGCTAGGTAGCACTCTGCATTTTTACTAAACTATGGACGATTTTTCTCAGATGTGGGACTTACCACACTTACAAAGCATTTAACATGCAGGAGGGCTGATCTAGAGCTAGGTCTACCACTATAATCATGTGCTGATGCTATACCAGTCATCTTTCAGATGTGAAAAGGTTTGTCCTTGTATGCATTGAAGGTCTAAGGCTGGTGATGCTGGGTAGGTTAGACTATGTAGAATAGGTAGGCTGTAGGCAGGATGTCTTGCTAATATCTGCTTGTGCTTTTCCTGATGTTTTTCCTACATCATGTTTGATTGTTGATCAGTTATCTAGTTAAGCTCGTTTTTCTGTAAAGTCCTTTTACACATGCATGTGATAAAGGGCTTTATAAATAACAACAACAAACTTGAAGTTGAATAATATGAAATCCCTTGTCAATTTTTGCAAGTTTTGGTACTCAAATCAATTTTGTGTGCAGGTAATCTGAATTAGCCATTTAAGAATCATTATCAGGATGTAAAAAAAAACCCAAAAAACTCTTCTCCTTCCTTTGTGCTGACATCTTTCTCTCCTCACTCCCCCAGGCCGCCTGCATGTAACAATGCCAGTCACTTTCTCCAAGGAGGTTTCTCCCCCCAGTTGGAGAGCTTACTTCCACCCAGAGGGCCTGAACCCCCAGTCTCCCTCCATATTCATCTGCACTCCTGCCTCCGCCTCGGTGGGAACCTACAGACTTCAGCTGTATGTGCTCAGTCCGAGCAGCCAGAAGAGATTCGCCATCGGCCACTTCGTCCTGCTCTGTAACCCCTGGTGTCGTGGTGAGTAAACGCAGTGGGACTGTACGAGTTAATAGATACAGTCCATGTGCAGTGTTGCATTAACACTACCTCAGCACACAAGTTGGGTATTGGTGGTTTATAATGTTAGAAATCACAATGAGCTAATGGCTTGCGTGGCTGCAGGTGTTCATGATGATGGATTGCATTAATTCAGCACCTTTCATCACATATTAGTTCCTTTTATGGTATGCTGGTTGCTACCGCGATGATGTGCCTGTGACTGGCTTTTTGAATCATACTTAATAAGGATTCATCATAGCAAATGTCTGGTGTCAAATTTGACAGAGGAGAAAAATGTGAACATACTGTGGCAGCTGAAGCCTTTAGCTGAAGAACCATTTATGTCTGTTTCAGGTTTTCAGATGAGTGATGTTTCTATATTTCATAATGTACTGACTAAATTTTAGTGTTGGCAATGCTCATGGTTGTACAGACTAGAAGTAATTTACTTGCAGGTGAGGAAGATTCATACTCAAATTTATTTAGATTGACTATACAACTGAAAGCACATTAGCTTTAAAAAACAAAAACCACAACAAACATGTGACAGTCTTGTACAGTTATTCATCTTAAAATCTAGAGTAACTACCTCTCTAGAGTATAATGGCACTAAATGGTCAGTGTTTTGTTGCAGAGGATGCAGTGTTTATTCCCTTTGAGGACCAGAGAGAGGAATACGTCCAGAATGACTGTGGGCTGCTGTACGTGGGGACATCTATGAACTGTGTGTCCAGACCATGGTCCTTTGATCAGGTGTGTATACAATATCTACTGAAGTAAAAAATTCTACTTAACCTGTTAAAAAAAAGCATCAGGTAATTTTCAGGAGCCTCCTTTAATGCTTGAGCTATGGATTAAACTCATCCCTGAGACAGAAACAGCCACTGAAACGAAAAATTGCCTTTCATCCATGTCAGGCAATTTGATGTCACAGGACTGCATTTCCCTTGATTTGTAGAGCTATAATCACTCAACACCCACAAATCAATTAACACATAAATCAGGGAAATTTAGGAAAATGTCATTTTTCAGTTTATCTCAATGAAGACATCATCACGTACAAAATGAACATCCATAAAGTGCTTCATTAAATGTTAAATTCTTTCTGTCTGCCTATAAAGTATGAGGATGACGTTCTGGAGAGCTGCCTGAGTCTGCTCCAAGTCAGTCCCCAGCACACTAGGAACAGACAAAGAGACTACATCAAGCGAGGAGACCCCATCTACATCAGCCGGATCGTGTCTGCCATGGTGAGTGTGCCCAGGTTTGAGGTTTGAGGTTTTACACTGAGGAAGCATTACTGAAAAGGCGTACGACTTGAACTCATGACCGTGAAGTTGACAATAAATTGCTTGCTACTCTATTTCAGTAATGCCTCTTTTTACTTCGTGAGAGTCATTTCCTATTAAAACAAGTTGTGGCTTGAATTGGGTCACAGGGTCCGGTGGCTGGCAATGAAATGTAAACACACACCCAAAACAACACTATAATAAATGTGAGATCTATAAAGATTTGGACACTGTAATTATTGCAGTGATGCTTTGTGTGCAACTTTGTGAACTTAAGTGTGAATTCGAAGATCCAGAATGTCAAGTTCCTTTTCCATGGCTAGATCAACTGTGAAGATGACCGTGGAGTGCTGAAAGGGAACTGGTCTGGAGACTTCAAACAAGGTGTTAATCCGTCCATGTGGACTGGGAGCGGGGACATCCTGAGACAGTGGGCCCAGTCTGGCTTCAGCCCAGTCAAGTATGGACAATGTTGGGTGTTTGCTGCCATCATGTGCACAGGTGATTGCACCATAATGATTTAATACTTCATAGATGTAACCTTTTATGGTAATATCACACTATGGGAAGCTGTAATAATGAGAAGATTGTAATATTCCTCAACAAAACTTCCCAAATGTGCTGTTAACATCAAAGCGTGCACTGTCTGATTGTGTACGGTTTACCAGCATCATGACACAATGTTCAGATGTCATCAGTGTGTGCGTATTTACACTTCTGTGTGTGTTTGGATTGCGTGTTTCAGTTATGAGAGTTCTTGGCATTCCTTGCCGCGTCATCACAAACTTCAACTCCGCTCATGACACCAATGCCAACCTGGTGATTGAAGAGTACTACAGTGAAATGGGGAAGAAGCTGCACCTAAGTAAAGACAGTATATGGTCAGTAGTAACATATAATTTATTTTATTTTTTTACATAGCAATCATGATCAACAATTAGAAGATTAGAAGTTTTGGGAAATTATCTAATACAGCATTGGCCTGGGACAAAACTTTAAATCTTTGGAGAAAGTTTATTAAAAGACACTGAACTGTTGAATGAGTCAACTAAAAACAATAGAGTCATTCCTTCAGTGGTGGAAAGAGGACTGGAACGGCCTACTCAAGTAGAAGTATTGTTACTTTGCTGGTATTTTACTTAAGTAGAAGTACTGGTGTATATATCTGGTATATCTACTTAAGTAATAGTAAAAAGTCATCCATTTAAAATGTACTCAGAGCCAAAGTTGCTGAGTTACTTTTTTATAAAGGAGAATGCTATTAGTTGTGATCTTATGCCATTCTAAAAGGGTGAGAGGACAGAGTTCAAACTAGATTCTTTTAATTGGAAAATGTGGAAATTACAAAATAAAGTGCACAAAGAAAGTAAAGCCAGATTACTCTTCTCTTCTCTGCTGACTGATCGTTCACTGCGAATGTCTCTGCAATTATGGAGAGCCACAAAATGTATACTCTGTAATAATGGATGTGATACAAAATACAATAATTTCAATAAAAATGTGAGTAAATGTAATTAGTTACTACTTCCACCCTTGCATTCGTTTGTTTGTAATATCTGTTTTGGCCCTCCTTGACAGGAACTTCCATGTGTGGGTCGAGTGTTGGATGACTCGACGAGATCTCGGATCTGGAATGGACGGCTGGCAGGTTCTGGACCCAACGCCCCAGGAGAGGAGCAGAGGTGTGTGAGAAACATTATGTCTTATTGCGTGAATCGCTGTTTTGTCTTACACATTTGCCCCCACTACCGAACATTGCCATAACCTTCTTTGCTTTTCTCCTTCCCTCCTTTCTGCCTTTTCCCCTGCCTCTCTCTCCTTCATCCTCTCTGTACCTCTCCTTTAATAGGAGTCTTCTGCTGCGGCCCGGCCCCGGTCAAAGCCATCAAAGCTCGTCGCATCGACCTGGTTTATGACATTCCATTTGTCTACGCTGAGGTGAACGCTGACGTCCACAAAATCATAGTGAGGCAGGGCCAGGTGCTCAGCCGCAGCACCGACACCGAGAGAGTGGGATCTCTCGTCTGCACCAAGGCTGTAGGCTTCCCCATGCTCCGGAACATCACAGCAGACTACAAGCACAACAAAAGTACGATCCGAATCGGAGAACACGTTCATGTATTTGTTCGCTGACTTGATAAAAGTTAAAGATGGGGCTTGTCTTGTGGCCTTAATGTTGAAATAGTTTTGCTGCTCGTAACGCTTTTAAAAAAATCTTTACAATATAGGTCCTACTCCATCACTTAGATCAAGATCAAGTGCAATGTCAGCAGAATCAACAGTAATGGAAGGTAAGACTTGACGGCGTTGAATACATTCATCAACTTAAATCCCATCAAACACACTTCTCACGTCTCACCTCGCTCTCTGGCTGTCTCTGTGTTCCACCTGCAGGCTTGTCCCAGGGCCTGTCAGTCTCTCTGACCCTGGACAAAGCTCCCGTTGCGGGGAGTCTGTCCTCTTCACGGTGAAAGTCATCAACAAGGAGCCCGTTGCCAAGGTGATCAAGGAGCACCTGAACGCCCAGACCAAGGAATACAACCACGATCCCTCAGACACCTTCTGGGATGCCCACAGCATCATAACACTGGCACCCATGGAGGGTAATTTGTTTTTCGCTCAATCAACAATTCAAATTTTCAGAATTAAAAACAGAACACCTTCTGAAAGAGTTTTTGAATTTATATTTACACTAATATATATACTAGGGATGTCTTGCCAGTCATGTAAGGTACATATGAGGAAATAAAGGCATGAATATATACAATATTGCACCTGCCAACCACAGAGCGGCTGTCTTCTACTACCTCAGATCCAAGAAGCGCTCCTTTCTTTTTTATATAGTATGATTTGATTATAAATTTGAATCGAAGCTTCACTTTTAATCCTTTTCTCTCTCTCTCTACACACACCCTCTTCTCTCTCTTTGCCTCTTTTGTCATTCCAGCCAAGGTGCTGCACCACCAGATCACCCCGACCCAGTATGAGGGTGTGGTGGGAGATGACCTGGTCAACCTAGCGGTGGTCCTGGAGGACGAGGCCAGTCAGGAGCGGGTCCTGGTCTCAGAGGAGTTCAACATCGCCAGCCCAGAGATCACCATACAGGTACCACAGATTGCTATTCACCAACAGGGTTTCTCGCGGCTTTTTACAACTTATTTTGTAGACTCTTATTACGCTATGAGAAAGGACTTGATGTCTCAGTGGAAGGGGTGAATTTCTCTGGTTTTTACTGATTGTTTAATTAGGTGGCAGTAGATGAAAAGACTGGGCTGGGTTGTGAAAAAGTATCCGGCTGCTTGCTCCGACCCTCCATGTTCCCCTGCGGAGAAAGATGGCCTAAGTGTGGAGCGGTCAGTGTGATGGTAAGATTATATTCCGAAATTAACCAACATGGCTGTCTCCTCTAGATTGCAGATGAAGACTCCATCACACCCCAAAAGGAGCACACCGCCTTAGTGACCTTCACCAACCCGTTCTCTATGCCAGTGAGCGGAGTCCTGACTGTAGCCGGAGCCGGGCTGATCCAGGGCAAAGTTCATTTCAGGTGGGAGTGTGTGACGTTTTCATGTCGTCGTGTGTTCCGTTTCATGCTTCAGGCGCTTCAGTACGATCACATGAGACAAAGCTCATTGGCAGCCATTTATTTTATTCGTTTGAATGGGCGAAGGAAGTGTCACAGCACAGTACAGCGTGTCCTTAAGCAATGTAGGTTAAGTATTTGTTCCACTTGGATTGTTCCGTTCATGTTTGTGCGCGTTGTTATGATTGTGATTAGTGGGTGGAAGTTGTAGGCCTACTCTTTGAGACATGGGCCAAAATACGTATTTTTAAGTAAGCCTACATTATGGGTTTATTTTTGAAGCGATCTATTTACCAGATGGGTAGGATTTGTGGTAAATCAGTCCAACATACTCAGTGATTGATTGAAACGTAGATGTTCAAGTGATTGATTGAAACGTAGATGCTCAAGTGATTGATTTGATAGTAGTTAGTTGAGTATCAGCACTGGAATATCCAAATAAAATGTGACCGGATTTGCTGTACAGGAAAATACAATGTGTGCCAAAAAGTTTAGACTATGACAAAGATGTTATTTGACAGCTAATTTCGCCACTTTTGTATGACTGACAACTTACCTGTCACAATCGAAATAATCCTGAGGCAGTCGACTCCATCCATACGATCCACTAAGTACTATTAGTAGACTGACACAGGTAGAGCTGCCAAATTCTCTTTGTAATTTTACCATGACAGCAATCAGTGTCTCCTGTATTAATACTTCCTATTGTTTATTGATAAGGATTCCCATTAGCTGTACACAAGGGTGTCAGCTATTCTTCCTGGGGTCCCACTGAAACACAATATAGACATCCAAAACAAATGCACAAAGTCTAAAACCAGGATACAATAAAATCAAAAATTAGGACCACTTTGTCATGGGCCACAGCATGAAAGACAAGCAGAAATATTAATAAGTGACATTTAAGTAAACAATGATTCTTGTGTATCAAAGGCTAAGGACAAGCTCAAACAAATAAAAGTGTGAAAGAAATACATCTGCATGGATATAGCAGTATAAAACAAGTAAAACTCAAATCAAGCCATTTGCCCGAGTTGGATCATTTTACGAACATCTGGGTTATATCCTCTCTTCATTTCCCTGCTCTCCCTCCAGTTTGCTCCCGCTGCGGTCCGGGGAGCGAGTGCAGCAGAACTTCACTTTCATCCCCAAGATGGTGGGAATGAAGATGCTGCAGGCCAGTCTGTCTCTGGCCAACAGCAACTCCATCATCAGAGGCTTCAAGATGGTCTCAGTCAACAACGCCTAAATCCTCTGATTCATGCACCTCATCGGCCAACTTGTTGGTTTTTTTTTGCAGCTTGGTTGGCACAGTTGTTGCAGTGAGGCACACACATTTTTACCATGTTAGTATTGTCTCATTTCTGAAAAAACAACATTTTTATCATGTTGTGTCAAGTTTTTCCATTGAAACCAATACATGGCAACCAGGTTTCAGCATCAGTTATGGAGGAAAACACTCAGTAAAACCATCCAACCTTGAAGCCATGCTGTTTTATCAATAAGAGTCCTGCTTTAAAGCTGATGATGTATGATGGAAATGTGAATGTAAAGTATAATATGTATGTATTTAATTGATTAAACTCAACATTGCTAACAAAATATATACATTTTGTTTCTGGATTTACAAAGTGTTGATGTGAAAATGTACATCACATTTCTGATAACAATGAAATAAGTTTCATGTTAATGCAGTTCATTTTCTGCCCAGAAGAGGGGGATCTTTCCTTTTTTGTCACTGGTTCACTCTGCATCAAACTCTTAAATGGTACATGGACTGCATTTATACAGTATAGCGCTTTACATTCACCCATTCACACACACATTCATACACCAATATCTTGTCTACTACCTTCTCACCTATTTCTCAGTCGGTCAGAAACGTTGTCAGAGCAGGGCACTTCATAATGGCACCCTTTTCCATTGGAAGAGTTGTCTTTGGTTGCTTGGCAACGCCAGGCGCACCCGTGGCGCAACCGTTCAAGCGCACTTGATAAACGTTCTGTACATTCTCACAGTGAAATTGAGAACAATACTGATACTCAGTCTTAACCAGTAATTAGTGCTCAGCTCTCTGTACAGTAAACATCTTGTGTTCTGTATAGCAGAACATGCTGAATGTCAAAGTACCATATTCAGCTATGGACAGTTCACACACGGAATGCAGCTTTATTCCTAATCAGAAGACAATTTATTGTTGAGTGAGCCACAGCCACGTTATACGGGTAGCAA
>OMOV01084052.1:0-12588 GCA_900312565.1 Beryx splendens | reverse complement strand
AAAAATATTTTCAAAGAAGGAACAGGACTGGTCCCCAGGAGGAGCAGTAGATAATGTAACAATGTGAAAGGCTGTAATGCAAAGCTGTAAAGATCCAGGTGAGACTGACAGCACAGAGATGCAGCAGGCAGAGGGGCAGAGAAGCAGATTTCTCTGTAAAAGGAGCCTCATTTCTATTCTTCTGTACCTTGTAGACAACAGCAAGCAACCAACAGAACAATGCTGTTCATATTTTTAAGTGATGTTATCTGACACAATCGTTGATATAGTAGTTACAGGTTAGTTATTTGTTTGACAAGTGGAACTATTTAAAATTGAATACATTAGATAATTTTCAGACATCCAGCTAATGGGATCCTTTATTGATATTGGCCCATATATTGACACTATAAGAGAATACAAGAATAAACAGCCAGTATTTTTGCCAGTATGGATGTGAAATGGGTCTTAAATTGCATTCATTATGGTCTTAAAAAGTCTTAAATTTGACTTGTTGAAACCTGCAGAAACCCTGTACTGGCGAGGGTCACATTAGACACTTTTGTCAGCGGTACACTGCTTTCTCCACAGCTGAGGCTAGGAGGGCGTGTCTGAGCTCTGTAGGGGATATTTGCAGGAAGAAGGGCTAGGTTCTCTGTTAAAGGAGATGGATGCCACCATCTTCTTCTTTTTTGGGACTAGAAAAGAAACAGCATTAAAAAAATGTGATATATTATATATTGCTATAATATATAATATATCACTAGATAGGGAGAAAGTAGTCTTGAGATGTATTGGGATGGGGTAACCATTTCATGCTTTGAAAGTGAGAAGTAGGATTTTGTACTCAGTTCTTCTCCCTCTGTCTATCTCTCTCCCTCTGTGTCTATGTCTCTCTCAGGTGAATGGTGAGGAAGTGAAGACGTTGAGGAAGGGTTTGTCTCTATACCATTCTGAGTCTCAGCTCTCACACTACCAGGACAGCATGCTCAACGTATGTACGCTGCCGCCTAACAAAAATGTGTGTGTGTGTGTGATTGTGTGATTGTGAGACTTTGCAATAACCTAGAAGCAATAACGGTTCACTCTCAAAACATTACACACTCATATGAGAAACCCCCTGCCTTGTTTACTTAGCTTTGGTTGTCTCTACCAAAAGCTAGCTTGTCCTTTAGCCCCTCAACTCTCTCTGGCTCCTTTAAGTCAGTTCGATTCAGTTCAATTCAATTCAATTCAATTCAATTCAATTCAATTCAGTGCATTATTGGCATGACATTGTGAAGGAAAGAATGAAATATATTCAGTAGATAGTAAAATAAGTAAAATACGAACAGATTGGTGGTCTACAGTTTTACTCTTCATTCTGCATTGCTTTCATTTCCCTTCATGTGTGATAACAATCTAAATTTTTGCAGCTGAAATTACAAGACTCTTCTCATATGAAGTTAGTTACCTTGCCAGTGTTACTCCCTGTTTATGGTCTAATACAAATTAGGGTCTATATAAAACATTTTCTTGATCTATGAAAAGCTCAAACCAATTTCTATCATTACCTAAGGTATGAATGCTGACACATAAAGATTTAAAGGGAAATGTGAGCTCGACTACAGCAGAAGCAGGACCTCCTGTATTGACCTATTAACAAGCCGATGTGACCGATTGATCCTCCTCTTTTACTGTAGCCACAGCAGGTTTACTGCAACTCTGGTCACCATGGGAATGCATATTCCTCCCTCAGCTATACTGCTCTTCCTGTTCCTCTCTCACTTCCTCTCGTTCCCCTTACTATCTTTTCCTCATGTAGACTGATAGTCTACTGTCTATATATAGACTGCTATGTGTGGTCTATAGTATGTTGTGAACTATTTTGCCCTGTATGTGAGGTGCTGTTGTACTGTTGTCACTATGTTCCATATTTTCTATATTCCTGTTGTGCTTGGTGATTAAAATGATTGTGATTGTGATCAGTGGGTGTCTCCTGCCTCCCCAGGGTGCCAGTCGGACCCCCAGTGGTGAACCCTCCCCTACAGGGACCTACTTTCCCCCTGGGCAGAAACCGGAGGCTGTGGTCCATGCCATGAAGGTAGGCCTCGCTCCAGCCTACATCTACTGTGCTCAGAGAAGAAATCCCTCTGTCCAGTTTAGGGATGTGCACAACTCCACTTTATCATGGGTGTGTGTGTGTGTGTCTGTGTGTGTGTGTTTGCAGGTGCTGGAGGTCCACGAAAAGCTGGACAGGCAGATCCCAGAGGACTACAATGAAGATCTCAGTGAGAAAGAGAAGGCCATTGTCAGAGAAATGTGCAATGTAGGTTGCAGCCTAAACTTCTGCCTTTCTTTCATACCATATTAGATATCAGATACCCATACCACACACAGTAGATTCCCATCCCAGTATACATTCTCAGTATGTGAACTCTTCTGGTGCATTCTGCAGTTATGGAGCAAAGCCTATACAATAACAAAGCCTGAGTGCCACCTGTTGGTTAACTCTTGTAACACTCGGTAATTGTGACCAAGTGACAACTAGCTTAGTGCTACGTACCTGCTTGCTACCTGTGAGAGTCTTGGTAAATAATGTAATAACATCAAGTCACTCACTACTGAACTGAACAACTAATGTGACTGCAAACATTTAGCAAGGCCTACTACACTAACATTAAATCCTCAACAGGATTAAACCCACTTAAAAAAACTCCCAACAAACAATGTGCAAAACCCAAATCAAAATAATGTAATGTAATTGTAAATTGACACAGCTTACCTTATCAGGAAATCAGGGAACATGAAATGAAAAGCAGGCCAAACGCTTTCACAAGCAATTTGAATTGTACAAAAATCTGAAGGCAAAAAAATCTAGCTTCCAATGCAACTGCAGTGAAAACTAGCAGGAGTAGCAGCATCAGCTGGTCTATAAAGGTTACTGCCACAGGTATTTCAGACATGGCAGTTCAGCAGGAGACACCAGAAGGGCTGGAGACATCAGCCCTTCTGGCAAGCAGAAAAACCACATGGATCCCTCAACTTTGACGCATTGTTTTCTAGCAGTACTCATGCAGTGCAGCTTTGTGGAGTTTTTTACCCTACTAATTTCCAGTCAAGATGTCTAGTCAAAGCTAGAGAACAGTATAACACAGTGGCACTGTCATGCGCTTGTTGGAGGAAACTTTGCTCATTGAGTGATTTTAAATTCAGTACCATAAAGTAGTAGGTAAGATTAGAGGAAACTTAAGTGATTCCTGGGGGGAAATTTGGTTATCGCAATATATTCAAATATATTGAATATTGTAGGATACAGCAGAGAAAAATATAATATAGGCAAAATACAAAAAATAGAATACAAACAACAATAGAGCAATATCTGAGTCAGAATGGGAATGAATTGAAAAAGTATGGATTACAGCATTATTAGGGTAAAGTAGGACTTATTGAGGCAAAGAGGAGATGAGTCTATATAAATTTAACATTGAAAATGTAAAATGATTATGCAGTGTGAAATAGGTGGGAAAGTATTAGCATATATGCAGTACATAACAATGAGAGGGATATGTATGTTTGTGTGTGTGTGCATGCGTGCATGTTCTCCATAATGTGGCCTCCAGGCTGATCACTCAGCAGTTGTGATGGTCCATTGCATTCAACCCTAACCCAGGGAGAAACAAAAGGCACTATTCATAACGCAGAGACACCCTGCCCTTATTAATCTCACATACACACACACACATGCACATACAGACACTCACTCACTCATACTCATGTTCACCATATCTGGCTCTGTTACGTCCTATTTTAAATTCTTGCTGAATTCACTCACTGAATTTGTTAAATTGTTTATATCCTATTTTCCGTTGTATGCGACCCAGTTTCTCCACAAGGATCAGTATAGTTTTATCTAATCTGATGTTATTGTCTGACACCGTGTTGTCTCTCCTTCTTAGGTGGTTTGGAGAAAGCTGGGTGACGCTGCCGGGTCCAAACCTTCAGTCCGTCAGCAGCTCTCCGGCAACCAATACAAAGGGCCTTTATAGTTGTCAGACATCAAGCGAAGTCACCAGTGGTCCCAGTAGATCTACACCACCGGTTTGGACTGGAAACCCTCAGCACTGTGTTGGCTCTCTTGGTTATTGAGCTACCGCCTCCTCAGCCTAACCCAAACCCCCTGGCCATGTCAAAATGGACTCTCCTACACCTCAGGCTTGTCGGGTTATAGTTTCCCTAAAGCCAAAACTGGAAGACTATTGACAGTCTCAGATTTGGTGTCCAGCTGTTTGAAGGATGACATTGTGGGTTTGGGGTACCCATGTCAGCCATTTTCTAGAGCCAGTCCCAAAATGTGGGTGACGGAGAAGACTGCAACAGAATTTTCAAACGGCCATGCATTCTTTGTCCATGTTGGACAGGGCTCCACACTGCAAGCAACAATAATGGTGCGTTCACACTGTGAGCAACTTGGTTGATGAGTCATTCTCTTCTGACCTATTGTGGGCGGAGCGAGAGACTCAGATTGCATCTGTGTAGTGATCTGCAGCTACAAAGTTTTGACCAAGAAAAATAAGCTATGTAATTATGTATGCTAGCTATACGTATTGCCTTCCATGAGGTTGATGAGTTAACACAGCTAGCTAGTGCTATTTAGCTAGCATTAATTGAAAATAAACCCAAAAATATCACACCATTACTTCAGAGCTTACCATCAACCCCAACAATGGATGCAACTGTTCTTCAAGAATCGTGTTATCCTGACATCTTTCAAATAAACGTTGTAGAGAACTAGGAAGCTTTGAATGGCTGGATTCAACTTCTCCACTTTGCACTTGCCAGGTGGAACTATTGTTCAGGAAGTTAAATCACGTGGAAGCATGGAAAACCGATTGGCCATTGATGGGTGAAGGCCGCAAAAAAGTTAAGCCATGGCCAACTTTGCTTGGCCAAAAAGCTTGCAGAGTGTTCACACATCAGCTGAGTTTCCCTGGTTGCTCAGCTCTATAGGAAATGAATGGACTTCTGGTGACTTGTCAGTCACGTTGCTTGCAGTGTGAACACAGTAAGGAGCATTCAGTAAGGCTCTGAAACACTGAATATCTGACTATCACTTCATCCAAGCCAGGAACCACAGAACCTGTCTACAATTTGAATCACAATTCTGCTTTATGTTTAATGTTCTCAAGTATTCAAGGCTGACTGCCACACACAACTTAGCTTTTCCTTTCCGTGGATGTGCAGTATTACAACTTGGTTAATGGCACTCAAAATAAGTATGCTTCAGTATGCTATACATTCGATACAAAACTAAATGTATAAGGGTAACATTGATATAATTAATTTAGTGCTGGCCAAATTTAAGTCACAAGCCATACGTTTATTTAATAAGACAAGCTGACCAAGAAGAAACTCCCTTGACGTTTGCAATTAAATAGTAGGATTACACAAGTTTGCACCCTTACCTGGCATTGACCACTGTGGTATACCGTCAGCTGTTTCACAGCTTGTGTACATAAATTTACCCAAATCACATCATTTGATCAATTAGACCACTGAAACCTTGTGTTACGGATGAGGCATCTCCATTGATACCTCAATTTGTGAGCATTCCTGTGTGGAGGAATGCCACAAATTAGAAGACATACAACTTTATGTTAAACAATCTTCAGATATGACAATATTATTATTTGCTTCTTGTCAAGAAAGCAGACTCCATAGCCTGACATCTATCAATAGCGAGCTACTTACCTTCTTATTAACATCATTGAAAAAGATGGGACATTTTAGTGTATGTCAAAATAGAGATCTCACTTGGTCACCATCTGACTATTTTGATAAGTCATTATTTTCCATACTCCCAGCTACTTTTAAATGACAACTCAAGCTGCCTGCCACCATTATTTTTGTTATTGTAGACACATTGCATTAGCATTTTGTTAATGTGAATTGGAGCAACCCAGTCTCATAGGATTTTATGAAATGAGCACAAACTCTGAAACGCATATTGCGTGTTGAGGACACAAACAAGCAGTACCACCATGAACGGATTATGTAACAGTAACCCAAATTGGACAAGCCATTTTCACTTGTTACATGAAACTGTTAACTAACGGTTAAGTTTAGGGAAGTAAAAACTTTGGTTAAGGCTAAGGTTAGGTTTAGCCAACTAACTGGTAAAGGTTAGGCTTGAGGTTAGGCAGCTAAAACTTTGGTTAAGGTTAGGGTTAGGTTTAGGCAACTAAAGCAATTTGGTTAGGGTAAGGTTTTGGTCATGGTTAAATCAGAAAAAAGAGAAAACTTCACTCACGGTTGAAAACATGCAGGAGTTGGGAATTGAACCTGGTCTTTGGAGTTGAAAGCAGCCAATCCACACGACCACACCTTTGTGCACTATTTGAGTGTCAAACTACTGCCTGTGTCTAATCCGGTCTCCTTCAACTAATCCTTTAGTGGTGGGAAAACCTATTTCTCTCACTTTTGTGCATGCCGCACATTAATGCATTTTAAGACATTGTGCTCATTTCACAGAAATTTCATGAGACCATGCTGATGGGAGATGCACTGCATTTACAATTTGTGGTTAAATGAGACCAAATGTATGTCTGACCTTCAGAGGTGGTTTGGGTGATCCGATCTTCAATGGGTCTCTATCTGAATACAATCAGATCAGGCTAGACAGGTTAATGGGTTAATGCAGGTGGAAAGGGCTTAGATGTCATTAGTGTGGGCCTTAGCAGTGCTCGCTGCTAGCTTCATGCTAATTATCTCCTCACTTACTCTATTATAATGCATATGGTAAGAAGGCCTGTACCTAGTTTTGCAATGTAGATTGTGAATTGTGTCATCTGTATATAAAATGTCCTAGATGCTCTCAGAGGACTATATCAAGTTTCTTAGAAAAAGTGCAGACAACTGCCCAGCTCACCACAGCATGAGGGGTAGTACATCGACTTCTGTTCAAATCAGCTCCTTAATCATCTTACCTTTGGGTGATGTGAAGCAGTTTCACTCTGTCCAGTATGTATTCAGTGTGTTCAGTGGAGGCTGGCAGCATCTCTAGCAGCATCTCTAAAGCACTGCAATCATTAAATATTGAACACACAGCCCTGAAACTGCTATTAGTCCTCTCGTTGCACAATAAGAAGTTGATCAAACAGCTGATTTGCCATGAAGTGTCTTTATTACTTAAAAGAGGCAATTTGGTCTCAGTTCAGCACTCTATTTTGAGACACTTAATATAGTAAGTAGGCCTAGTGGATAACTTTGCCTAGCTTAGTTTATAACAAGCGTCTGACCTTGACAACTTCAGCTTACGTTTAATGAGTGAAATAGCACGTGTTTAATGATAATGTCCATAATTTTGGATATTTCACCATTAACAAATACAAGCAAACTTTGATAATGTCAGGCAACTTAGCACCACAGTTGACCTTATCCCCATGGTGGCCATTTTGAACTTACTGTAGGGTACCTCACACTCAGGGTGGGAAACTCTATCCAGAAGACTGGCATACTGTATATGAAACTAACACATAATGGACTTCAGATAGATCTAAAAGTTATCAGATTAGCTAAAAATCTCAGGTACATGCAACAACGAGGCCTGCTTCAATTTAACAGGGAAGTTAGTTTACTAGTTAACTACCCAAGCTAGATTCCGCTAGCTAGCTATAGTTGGCCAAATACCAAAATCCCTTTCTTCCCAATAAATTATATTTTTTGCTGGAGTTTGAACTATGTGTGCATCTTGGTTCACAACATTAGGATATATAGTAGCTGGACTGTATTTGCTCTCCTGGGTAAGGTTTGCCACCCCAAGTGTGCATGGTGAAAGTTTCAAATGGCCACCGTGGGAATAAGGCCTATAAAGGCTGTGATACTCATGGCAATGTTTTGGGGCACGTTTGGGCGTGGATAAGCACCATTCCCAGAAACAAACAAAAATAAGAAAAGTGCCAAAAGATGCTTTAATCTTGCCAACTGGGAGATTGTATGTCAGTACAACAATGCTGAGAACACTGCATTGGCAGTATCGGCATCATCCGAAAAATTGCCCTATTCGTCACTGCCTTGAGGCATAAGCCCGAACATGTATTGCTGAGTTCTACCCACCTCATACATGGATCATAATTAGGTGTCTTACAGCTAGTGTACACTATTATCTCATTGTAACAGAGTTGTACAGAGTGAAATATCTGTAGGTTTTTCTGCAGTATAATGTACCTATACACTGTACAGTAATGCATAATAATGTATGTAGGAGTCTGAGAGATGGAGATGCCATTCATAACTGAAATTACATGCTGCATTCTTTATCTTTACTTGTCCTGGCATTTGGACAAAATGAAAATGAATGTCCACACATGGGAATTTCTTCTGAAATTCTTTAAGTTGGACACATTGGTAAAGATGTGATGTGTGCACCATGTGCTTTCCATGTGCTGTACCGTCTTCATATCCTATTCTTATTGGATAAGAGAATGTGTGATTTTATTGAACGAGTGGCTGAATTTCAGCATGGTTCAATGGCCTGAATGCAGCGGGTGACTTGTGTTTAATGACAAGCCTGATTTTCATGTGGTAGCCTATACTGTAAGCTATGGGCCACATGTACAAAATGAGCAGTAATCATTTGAAAAAGAAAACAAATAAATCAGGGATATTCCTGATTTATGAAGTTAATTCCGTTTGAATTGAGGACTGCTAAAACAAATTGTTTTGTTTTCAATTGTCAGGCATTACTTTGGTTTTACAAGAGAGAATACATCAGTAGACACACTGTCTTCAAACATTTGCAAAGTGACCTTTTTTGAAAACAGCTAGTCTACACATAACTTACTGACTTTTTTATTTGTTGATTTGAAAGCACAAGTGTCGTTTCACATTTTTTTAGGACTATTTTCCTATGGTGATATTCAAATGCACTGCTTCCTTTGTCATTGAGGTATTGACTTTGACCCTGTGATGAAATTCTGTTGATGTTCCTCTGTGACAGTCGATTTTAGAGTATAGCCAGTGCTGTATGTAAATACCGTACATATCCCCCATAGATTACCAGGGGGTTAGCATGCCTTTATATTTTTTAATAAGCTGTATGTAGCTGAAACGATATTTTAGCAATATATGATGTGAGAAAACAATTTAAAAAGCCACTTTTAGACATTTTGAAATAAAATTGAAGTATACTTTCTTCGAAAAAGCTATTTGTGTGTTGGTGTCAGTGATTGAGTGGTGCAGTTAATGTGCATAATGTTTATTGAAGTAGTAATACCAATTTTTACATTAATCTGTATACAGTATGTGTCAGATTTGAAATGAACTGGCATTAAATCTGAAGAACAAACCTCCAAATTAATGGAGAATATTAGCGGTGTTATGTTTGCAAAATTGAATTTTACATTTGAGGCATTTAGCTGAAAATGAGTGCATTAGTAGTATATAGTTTATTAATAGTATATTACGCCTCAATTCCTACACTGCCAACATTAACTATAAACAAAGAAAAGCGTGACAGTGAAGTGCAGGTATTGAAAATGAGGACTAAATGTCCATTAAAGAGCATGTAAAAGTATGCAACTGATGCTAATCTTATTAATAAGACTAGAATGCCTGCTAGCGGCAGAGCTTTGACATTACAACCAACATGAAGAAAGTTGTATCCATTCTGAAATAATCTGTTAAAAATTCAAATGTAAATTATGTCTGTTGATGTAAATTAAAATGTAAATGTTATAACTTCACATTAACATAAACCATGAACAAATTTCAACTTACAGTTTAACAGGGTAATAATCCTGTTAACATAATACATTCTCCATCAACATAATAAAAGTTACCCAACAATAATGGAATAACTTTTTTCCTGTTACCATAACTAGTGCAGTGTCTGTTCGCCCTGCTGCTGCACAGAGCGCTGTTCACTTGTTTATTCAAAGTTTATTAATATTGAACGTGTGTCCAAATTGCACCAAATCATACACTGCACTTCCTTGGGTCCCCAGCAGCAACACACCCGCCAAGTGTGAAGTAGATCGGACGAAGGGTTCTCGAAATATGCAAAGGGCACACAGACAGACAGACAGTCAGACAGAGATAGCTTTATAGTATGATGATAATTATTACATTAATGGGATTTATTACATTATAACAAACATTTAAATTTTCAGGCTTCAAAAATGTAATAATGAAACTGAAAATGTAATACGGTAATAGTTAAAACTGTCATCACAGATTTGGTTATTAACAATGGTGCTACATCTAATAAAAAGCATTAGTGTGTATGGAAGAGGTCTTTGGGAATCATTGTGAATGAACTACATTTCAAAAGTTTCAAACTTGTGTAAACTAATGTAAAACTAATGTAATAAAACCCAATAATGTAATAATTAGGAAAAAAGTTAGTACATTAATGGTTGGTAACTTTTATTACTTAATGGGAAACTTATAACATTAACAGGATTGACACTGCAAACTGTGGTTTATTACATTAATGGTTACATGAACAGTTGTAACAAGCTGCATGCATTAAAGATTTTACAAGTTTTATAAAAAATGTAAACATCCCAAACATTTCTTTAAAAAACGGTGTGCTAATGTCTTTACATGTATACATGTAAATGGATTTGGGTTGCCACCAATTAATTTTAAATTCAGGAAAAAGAAAAAAATGTTTATAAACAAGGACAATTTATTAAAAAATTGTTCATTAAAGGCTGACAGAGAAAACGCTAGTCTAGCAATATCACTGAAGTGAAACGAATGAAAGTGAACTGATCCTCAGCCAAAAGTTTCTTAGAGAAGAAAAACAAATACAGCCTGAACAATATAACACTGGTCTCTGAGCATTGGAGTGAATAAAGTTGCCTGCCACTGTCTGATATTCACATTGATAGGCTAATAAAACAACAGTGTGTACTACTAAACACCAACAACATCCTATTGAAAACAATATTCTGACAGTAAAGAATCTGAATCTGACAGTAAAACGGACCACCGGAGGTCTAGTGGATGCTGTGTTTAATAGACCTCCTTTGAAAAGAGCTTCCAGGTAAAAAATAAAGTATTGGAGCAATCTGAACTAGATGGCACAAAACTTGTATTGAAAAAAAAATAGTGTTGGTATCCCTTCCAATACTGAAATATTAAATAAAACAATACGAATGTGAATACTGTCTTCTTTTAAATGTAGTGTGTTGTGCAAAAAAGGGGAGAGCTAAAGGAAGACATCAATTTTGTAATCCTCCATGTCTCTCAGTTAAAGGCATACTATGCTGGAATTGTCGGTTGCTGTTTGTAAACACACAGCATTGGACGTTGGCCCCTCCTTCCCAGCTCCACAAGCGAGAGAGAGAGAGAGAGCAGTGGTGGAGCGAGCTCCAGAGTGAATGAACAGAGAGAGCAGCGCTGGCGAGAACAAAGCCGGTGAATCAGAGGAATTAAAAGTTATTTTCTGATTGTTTCACAGCAGTTACATTCTAAAGCACAAATAAACACGCCCACACCTCCACACAACCCTGTGGGAAGGTGCTGCATTGCCGGTTTTTGTTTGAATGCAGTCCACTGTGGCATCTCTGCTCTGCATGTCATGTGTGTGTCCGTCAAACACACACACCGACAGCACAGAGCAGCACTCTGCACACAGCAGAGGAGAGAGAAGGAGAATCAGGGGAATCACTGAATCACATAGAAAAACACAGCGATGTAACAACCTGTTCTCATCCCGTCATCAAATACCGCCGCTTCGTATTATACGGACGCTAAAGGGTGCCTTGTGCGTCGGTATCAGACGCCAAGGGGCGTGACAAAGCGGCAGTATTTGATGACCTACTGTATGAGAACAGGCTGCACACTCTGCACGCTGTTATTGGCTGGGGGCTACACACCCACGTAGGTGTACTGTCCAATGGTTGCAGCCTAGAAACGTCTCTATAGACACAGCAAATAAGTAAGAAAATAAGAAAATACAGGCGGAGGGCAGGGTCTCTGCAGATAAATACACCGCCACACACTTCTAGTGGGTCATAAGTGATGATTGAGAGGGATTATTTTTTATGAGTCTATACATTGTTTTTTAGGAAAATGCTGCATAGTGTGCCTTTAACGCTTTTAGTCCATGCCAAATCTACATGAAAAAGCACCAAAACTGATCCATATGCACAGTTTGATGCCCTGAACATGTTCCGAATTGGAGGCACCACAAAATTGGTACGGATCAGACATTTTTCCCTCCTCCATTGCCAGGGTTTTTCGCCATATCTGCTGAACTGACCATGATAGGACAACACTAGGTCAAAAATCTAGTATGGCTGGACTGTGCATGGGTGTGCCACGTGCCACGGCCGACCAATGGTGTCAGTCAGTCAGTCGGTCAGTCAGTGACGAACATTAGCATTTATAGGGCTGGCCCCACTGTTGCGGTCCAGCCAAAAATCATAAACTTGTCAGATAAGATAACTGTGCAGTTCTCTTAAAATATGAAACCGTTCAGAGCATCAAGCCGTACATGTAGACCCATTTAGTGCTTTTATAGAAATCTCAATGATTTGACGATTGCATATGGACCCTAAAATCATCTGACCTGAACCTCCTGCTGTCTCGGTGGCTCCTCACCTCATCCACGTACCCCGA
>OMOV01084037.1:3443-13530 GCA_900312565.1 Beryx splendens | reverse complement strand
GGAGAGGAAAGAGGAAAGAGGAAGAGATAATGGGGTGGGGGGTGGGGGTAGGGCGCTGAATACGAGAGTGAGGGGGGGGGAGAAGAGGTTAGGACGGTATTTACGGAACACCTGGGGGGCGTGGTTGAGGTGTGGTCCTGCTCCTGAAACTCGCTAATTAAGCTTCAATGCACATTTCACATTTAAAAGGGGCTATTCCTATAGTTTAGCCAAACCTCAGGGGAATGGATTGTCTTTCGGGAAGTGAAACCTTAATCAGGGCAAAAATGTATTTCATTTATGAAACAAGTGCATAATTCATGTTCCCACCTCATCACGAACGCGCTGAATGGTCCAGTTTGTGCTTGATATGCCTCTAACTGCATACATGAATAAGGAGAGTCTATAGAATCCCTGTCAGATACTCTTCCACTGTTAGATATCAGTCTGTGATGTTCAGTGCATTCCAGGAGTTATTTTGTGATGAAGTGTTGTAGGCTAATGACTTTTTTGGTGTACCCATTTTCCCTGAACCTGCCTTATCTACTTCTACTTCAGTTAGTGAGATCTACGTACATGGAGCTGGAGAAAGCGATATTGATAATGTACGTTTTTCCAGTCGAGAAAAAGTGAGAGTTGAGAGTGCTGTGGTGTGTCGTGCCCAAAAAAGCTGTTGGAAGAGGGTGTTGCATTTGACACGCTACCAGCGTGGCTGCATGGCATTCTGGTCTATTGAGGCTACTCTGGGTGGAGGAATTGGTCTCTGCCTTTTCTATGATGGATATCTCCCTGTATGACTGTTGTGCAATGTCTGTGCAAAAAGGCGACTCTAGAAAGGAGCCCTCGCTGTTTGATTCTTGATGCTTGATTGATATCTGAAATATTTTCTGCTATCAAACTCCATTCTACCATTGTAGCTGCTAGACATATCTTGATGATGTCATGTCTTCTCCGTTTGGCCAGTTATTCATGGGAATAAGAAAGATACTGCAGTAAAGTTCAATATGACCTGCACTCAGGAAAAATATGTTCATCTCTTATACATTCATCTATTCAACATGATGTACATTATTAGTGCAGCCAGACGTTTCGGCTTCTGCCCTCCTCAGTAGCGCAGAAGCCCATAAACATATTTTTCCTGAGTGCAGGTCAAATTGAACTTTACTGGAGTCTCCTTGCCATAGAGTGATCAGCACCGGATTTAACTAAAAGAAGATTTTTTTGTGGGTGAGCACATTGGTTCTTAAACTTAATAAGAAAGATACACCATCAAAAAACAAAATGGACCCAGAAATTCAAATTTTTAACGATGTTAAAATGGCATCATGTGGGTGATTTCTCCTTAGCAGCTGCACAGCTGTTTGATGTGTCTAGAAGCAAACGTAAATTAGAGTTTACAACATGTTTAGCAGCAAAAGTGCAAAAATTGTTGGCACTGCGGGGGTTTTTTTTTTGATAATGCGTATTCAGTAGACCAGTCATTCTTAAATGATGGGGTGCAGATGAACAAAGTCAGCTTGTGTCGCCTTGTACAATGTCATTGTAGTGTCCAAATCATAGCATAGAGTGGGTTCACTTCTGCTGCACTGGGTTTTTCTTTTTTGCCATGGCTTTGACTGTGTCCTTTGTAATTAGAGGCAGTCTAGGGAAGAGCTGCTGAACGGCCTCGGCTCAATGCCAAGTCCTCAGGTCCCTTAACGGTATTAGATCCATGTTCATTAACACAAAACAGCAGCAGCACACCTTGGCACAGACTGAGAGTTCAGTCGTGTGAAACGGCCTGTTATAGAAACAACATGGCAGGGCAGCTGAAAAGAGAGACCCACAATTCTGCCTACAGCTGTTTCATTCCCTAAATTACACACTAAAAGTCCCCATCTGTTTGCATGGGATTCTCAACCCTGACAGTATTTGTACAAGTGACTTAAGGCCTATGTCCACCAGATGCGGCACGGAAACGGAACGACAGGGGCACGGGATCGGAACAGCTCCAGAACGGAAGGCAATATTACACCGCACGCGTGTGATTGAGTTGTATGCGTCATCCGCAAGTCTATGAAGTGCATTTACATGCTTGTCGGACGCATGCGGATCCGGCAAAAATAGACCAGATGTGGAAAAAGGGTTCCGGACAGCTTCCGTGCCAGTACCGCACCGCATCCGCACCCGGTGGACATTGCAGCGCTGATTCAAATGGGCGCGAGTCTGTTCCGGCACACGCACGGCTTCCGTGCCGGAGCCGTACCGCAGCTGGTGGACATTGGCCTTTAGACTCACTAGAATAAGAGCATGGTGTAGAAACGTGGTATGACTAGTCCACACTGTAGAAACAGCAAAATTACTGAAAATGGGCTCCAGTGAAATTGATGGCAGGGATCATAAAATAAATAGGTTCTAATTATAAGACTTTACGGTACTTTCAGAGTTTGTTGAGAAAGCCTATTCGGGCTTGCTGTATAAGCACAAAACAAATAAATGCCTCATAAGCAAAATCTTTTTTTCGTCCTTGGAGATTCCTGTAATAATACCGGATTAAACTGAGAGGAGGGGTTGAACTACCTATGCACAACATGATCTATGGAGCATTTAGCACTGTTGCCTCACATCAAGGTCCCAAGTTCGATTCCCAGCTCCAGTCCTTTCTGTGTGGAGTTTGCATGTTCGCCCCGTGTTCTCCTGGGTTTCCTCAGTCAGTCCCACAATTACCCATAGGTATGAATGTGAGTGTCTGTCTATCTGTGTGAGGCCTGTGATGGACTGGACACCTGTCCAGGGTGTCTCCCCGCCTTCTACCCAATGCCTGCTGGGATAGACTCCAGCCCCCGTGACCCTGAAAAGAAATAAGCGGGTGAAGACAATGAATGAATGAACAGGGCCCACCTGTCTATCTCCAATTGGCTCACAAATGCTTCAACATAAATATATTGAGAGAATACCCAAAATGCAAACTGTTTTCAAAATGTAGTGCTGCTTTAAGGTTTTTGACCAAAACACCAGTTAGATTGATACGTTGGTTGCAGAGAATGGCCTTATATCGGAGAAATATCATATTATAATATATAACATTATATCGGATATCAGGGTGTCATGATGGATTCTCCTCCTCAATGTTCAATAATGTTTTTTGCTAATTAATTCTTGATTCGAAGGCAGTAATGTGTCCCAGAGTTTCCTCTACCTTGAATAGGTGAGGTGGGTCGATAAAGATCTGCTAACCCTAAACCCTAAAAGATTTTCATTTGTCTGGGTTTCAGTGGAGAGTTTTAGTGTCCCATGACGGTCTAAATGTTGTCTCAGAGGCTTCTCCACACTGATAATGATGAAATTCTATATCGCTGCCTTAAGTCTAACCGTATCGGTATTTGTATTGGCATTCAAAAACCCACATTGGTTGGACACTACTGCAAAGCCATTCCACTCCTCCAATCACACTCTTCCATATCCTCTGGTATCCATACATCCAATCAATCCCATGGTCTCTTCCTCTGTCCCTTACACTATCACCTCTCCTTCTCCATAGTGCGGCTTTTGGGCCCAGTAAACAGGAGGACGAGGACTACGAAGACGTCCCCATAAATAAGACTTGGGTTTTATCGCCTAAGGTCTACGAGAGCGACGTGACCTTGATCCTAAATAAACTGCTGCTGGGCTACGACAACAAACTACGGCCTGATATTGGAGGCAAGTACATTGCATCTTCTGGAAATGTTTTTTTTTTGGTAACACTATGTCAGCTGTCTACTCAGCTCACAGTAATAAGGGTAAATCCATTGTTTCAAAATAGTCTTAACAAAAAAACAAGGTGCTATCAGATGCCTCTATGAAACATAAAATCTGCCAATCATCTTCATCTAGACTTATTTATGTTCTTAGTTGCATTGATTACCCCATTGCCCGCTCTAGCCTATTCTTAGAAAGCGGCGTCTGTACAGTGTCTCGGCTCTTGTGAAGTTCTTTAAGCAGATTGATTGTGCATTGGCTAGAATGTAGCGGAGCAAAGTCGTGATTGATGGTAAGGCAGTGTGTTGGTGTAAGGACCAGGTTTCCAGGATTGCTTGTGTGAAGGGACTGGTTAGATGAAAGCACTTTAATGCTGGAGGATTACTGTGTCTGCTCATGATTCTGTGGTGTTTGATAGTACAGAGAGAGCTGAGTGTTAAATGTAAAGTGTTGCCACCACCAGGGACATTATATGTACAGTAGCTTCTAAAAACTGTTTTAAACTCACACTCAAGAATCCCATTGCCTTTTTTTAATATCAATTATGCATTTGTGGCTCAGGTTCTGTGTCTACAGCATAAAATTATCAACCAGAAGTGCATAATGCTTTAAATAATGGCTGGGGACACATGGTTCAATATGATAGTGACTAGTGTACCGGGGAAAGAGAGGAGTAAGCTAGCTAATTAGAGCAGAGATGCAACAGAAACATCTAGTGAAGAGGTAATATATCACCATACTGGAGTAATAATACTGATTTGTCATGTGCTTATTTGCCTTTAGAACAAGGCTTTTTAGCCGTCGTAGCTTAGTTCGCTCGCTCGTAGCCCCGTCCTCCATCACTGAGCAGTTGAAGATGCCAGTAGCTGGTGGTGGGTCGGATTGTCTTGAAACTCCAGAACAGAGTACGGGCCAGAAAGTGAGTTTTGAAAGCCAGAAATCTCAGCAGCTGGCCAAGTAATCCTTGAGTCATTGGTATTGATCATTGACCCTATTAACCCCCTACAGATATATTATAGTGTTTTTTGTGCTATGGGGCAGTAAAGATCAGACTTATTTCCCTTTTAATTACTCCTTGTCTCTTGTCCAACTCCTACCCTGTCACTGCTCTCTCTCATCAGTGGTTGGTGTCATTTTACCCACCAAGTCACAGCAGGAGTGTTGCAGAATAGTGGTAGAGGAATGACACTGCTGATAAATATGTATAGCTGCTGCTAACAATGTCTGTAAAGGTGCTCTTGTGTTATGTTTCAGTGAGACCAACAGTGATTGAAACAGCCGTGTATGTCAACAGCATTGGACCAGTGGACCCCATTAACATGGTGAGCCAGACTAGCTTGTCCTCCAAGAGTATTCTTAGAGGACCAATATTGGCCTTTTACACTACCGATACGATGGAGTTTTACATAAACGATCTGTAAAACCTGCAAGAAAATTGTATTTTCTCTGCACATTTTATTTATTAATTTCATTGTTTTTATAAATCAATCGTTCATTTATAGACAGTAATGTATCCCAGAGTTTCCCTACCATTCAACAGGTGTGGTGGGTTATCCTGCCTTAAAGAGCTGCTAACCCTAAAAGAGTTTCATTAGTCTGGTTTCAGTGGAGAGTTTTAGTGTCCCATGATGGTCTAAATGCTGTTTCAGGGGCTTTTCCACCCTGACAAGAATAAGGTTCTAGGGAAAACACTGAATACTTGGAATTTTAAGGCATGAAAATGATGAAATAGTAAAAAATGTCAAACATATTGAATATTGGCACTAAACATTGGCTATAGGCAACTTCAGTCTAAAAATACTGCCATCTTGCATCGGTCTTCGAAAAATCATATCTGTCGAATCTTAGTATCCTGTAACTTAAGTCAGTTTTTACTGTTGGCTGTATTTGCATAAATTTATTAACTCTGTTGCAGGAATACACCATTGACATCTTCTTTGCCCAGACATGGTACGACAGCCGACTTAAGTTCAACAGCTCAATGAAACTGCTCATGCTCAACAGCAACATGGTAGGCAAAATCTGGATTCCCGACACGTTCTTCAGGAATTCCCGGAAATCAGACGCCCACTGGATCACCACTCCAAATCGCCTCCTGAGACTGTGGAGCAACGGCAGAGTGATGTACACACTGAGGTAGGAGTGCCATGCAGCCAGTTTAGAGGGTGTCCATTTTGGTAGCCATTTTGTAGTGTTTTTGAACTATCAACTCCTCAGAAGTCTTTGTTGTTTGTGCAGCTTTAGTGTGTGCATCTGTATATGTCATGTAGCCCTCTTTTAGGTGCCCACTATTTGTCAAAGCATGATCTATAGGTCATTGTTATTTTTTTCTGCATTTGTTGGTAGAATTAAGAGAGACAAAGGGGACATGTACGTGTTTATTATGTTCAATCACACTTGGAAGGGAAAAACATTAAAAAAAACAATGTAATACACGCTGAGACTTGCTTTCTTTCTGTCACAATTCTGTTTTTGTCAGGTTGACTATTAATGCGGAGTGCTACCTTAAGCTGCATAACTTTCCAATGGATGAGCACTCGTGTCCGCTGGAGTTTTCAAGCTGTAGGTGTTCAAAACGCTTTCCCCTCCCATGTTTTAATCCGTCATCTCGACTTCAGCTTCAGTAACTTGCCCAGAGAGAGGGGCTCCTGTGTGGGCTAGTGTTAGTGGCTAAGCCCTGGCCCTCCCCACCCCCACCCCCCCACGCCCTAAAAGGCCCATCTGCTTGAGGCTGCCCTCTCTAAGCCTGTACCGATCTATCATCTGCTCCACCGGCGGAGAAAGGAGGTCACCCAGTCCCATCTTCTCTGACAGACTGATGAATTATGCACCCTCTCCCTGATCTGATTCATGCTGTCTGTGTCATCCTTCATCCGTCTCCTGCATCATTCTTTAGCTTCCCATGTCTTGTCATGATCTTAGCCCTCCGCACACCAATGAAAAATGCAAGACCATTCCATGGGGTTGAGGACAGATGTCAGTTCCAACACAGTCTCACAAAATTTTGTGAAATGAGCATGAACTCTGAGATGCAGATACCGTGTTGTAGACTCAAATAATGTGAAGATTACGTTCCTCCAGCACAAATTGGATTATGTGACAGTAGCACAAATTGGACACACCATTTTCACTTGTTTGTCACATGAGAAGGTAATTTAGGTAAGGTTTAGGCAACTAAAACAATTTGGTTAAAGTTAGGGTAAGATTTTGGTCAAAACGTCTTTGCGTGAGTTGGGAATTGAACCTTAGGTTTTGTAGGTAAATGTATTATGTAATCCTTACCTGGTGGGGAAATGTTTATCTCACTTTTTGTGCACACGGCACAGTATTTGCTTTGGAAGACATGCTCATTTCAAGAAATTTCATGAGGCCGATCTGGTCAGTTCCATCTTGAATGCTCCCCTTTGCCTTGCCATAGTGCAATGTGACATACAGTACAGACATTGGATGTGTGCTGCCTCATGGATGTTATAGACATCAGTGAGGGTGCTAATAATTTATCTTCTGCGTGTGTTTATGTGCACGTGTGGGCATCTGCAGATGGTTATCCTAAGAATGAGATCATGTACCGCTGGCAGAGGCGCTCGGTGGAGGTAGCAGACCAGCGCTACTGGAGACTCTACCAGTTTGCCTTTGTAGGGTTGAGGAACACCACCGATGTGGCACACACCCAGTCAGGTGAGACATCATGCACTGTGTGTGTGTGTGTGTGTTTGTGCTATTGTCCTTGTGAGAACCAATTTGAGTTTTAGATCTTCGGAGTGAGGAAATTTTACCAGTCATTTTTCAAGGTGTTAATTTGTTAGGATTTGAGTTTTAGGATTAAGATTAGCATTAGGATTAGGTTTAGGTGAGGATAAGAGTTCAGGATAGTTCAGGGTTTGGATACAGTGGCAAAATTTATTAACGTTTAATCTGGTGATATTGAAGTGTTTGTTATATATTTTCATTTCCCCTTAAGTCCCAGTCAAGCACTTCCATTGCACGTAACCAGTCACAACTTTTGAATGTGCAGTGTGTGATCAAAATGAAAGATGAAGAAGCAGCAGAGATACTTTACATAGATTGCATATTGCCATTTTTCTGCACACACATCACCTCTGTCCAGCTGTTTTTTAGTAATCCACATTTAAGTTGGCAACTGATATAAGTAACATCTGTAAGTAACAACTTTAAGTAACTTCATACATGTCAGTAATCCATACTCTTTCCCCATAGTTCCCACTCATACATGTATGATGAAATTGGCAGCTGCATATATTTATATAACATCAAGTCTATATTTTATTATTCCCTGCTGTATTGTATTTCTTTCTTATCTTGCTGTTACTTTTTCAGGGGAATATGTGATCATGACGATCTTCTTTGACCTGAGTCGGAGGATGGGCTACTTCACCATTCAGACCTACATCCCATGCAGTATGATCGTGGTCTTGTCCTGGGTCTCCTTCTGGATCAACAAGGATGCAGTCCCAGCCCGCACATCTCTGGGTTTGATCTAGTCTCATATCCTACAGAGCTGAACTGAAACAGGGTGTCAATCTGCCTTGTGACCTGATTACAGTAATTGCTAGTTAGACTATCCAAGTGCTAAGTAACTACTGTAAGTGCCTCTTGTCCAAATGTTCACCAAAAGCTGCAAATCTAAACCACTGTGGTGGCTTTCACACCAGCACCATTTGGTCTGGATTTTAGGACCTTTTTGCTAAGTTTGGATCATTTTGACTGTTGTGAACAAGCCATGCGGACTCGGGGGCGGACCAAAATCTTGCCGAAGGTTCGCCAAAAATCAGCGGTCTCGGTCCTCTTCCATTCGCAACGTGGTGCGGATCATTTTGGTGTGAAAGCAACTTTGATAAGGTCCGAACCAAAGACAGCTAATGATGATGTGTGCTATGATTTGCTGTTTCACAGCGGATTGTTTGGGGGGAAAGAGTTTCTGACTCTAGCTTGGTCGGTATTGTAGCGACTGTGGAGTCGGTAACGATATTCTTTTCTCCTTTTTAGGTCAGTAAAGAGCCGCTATTTTTCTTCAGTTGAACACGGCACATCCACCACCTCAGTCAATATTTTACGAAAAGGAACGTACACTTACCTAACACATTGTAGACAGGAGAGATCTTCTGTCTTGTCGATATTTTTCCCAAGTTATTTGGCCCATCATTATACATATTTTATGCCTTGAAATCTCACTAGCTAGAGAGAAACCTACGGGCTGCCCCAGAGGACGTACTTGTGACGCATCAGAGGATTACAGTGTCAAAATAAAAGTCCTCCTTAATACTACAGGGTAGTTCAATGCCAAGGTGTAGCATTATAATGTGAACAGGTCTAGGTGTCTTATCTTGCTTAGTGCAGCTTTAACGTATAAATCTCAGTAGCCCACATTATTTTCACAGTATTTGATATTCTACTGACTGCATTGGTCTCTGACGTCCCATCCAGGCATTACCACAGTGCTCACTATGACAACACTAAGCACCATCTCCAGGAAGTCCCTGCCCAAGGTGTCCTATGTCACCGCCATGGACTTGTTTGTCTCCGTCTGCTTCATCTTCACCTTCGCTGCCCTTATGGAGTATGGCACTCTGCACTACTTCACCAGCAACAGACAGACCAAGAAGGCTAAGGCCAACAACAGCGCACAGGTACACAGTACTTCATCATTTTGTCTTTTAAACCTATTAAAGGAATAGGAAATGAAAATTCAGTCATTATCTACTCATCTTCATGCCAGCTGAACCACAGGTGAAGTTTGTTAGTCCATAAAACACACCCGGAGCTTTGCAGCAAATTTTGTAGCAGTGTTATCCAACAAGACTGAAGTCTTTGGGGACCGATCTTTAGAGAAAAAATATATCTATATACTGTATACAGGGCTAGAAATTAACACCCGCCAACCCGCCAAATGTGGGTAAAAATTTACTGTGGCGGGAAACATTGTAAATTTACTAGCCAATTTGGCTGGTGATGAACCAAGCTCTAAATATCACTGCATCTATTTGAAGCAGGCATCAGAAACAATCCTCCTAGTCATAGTGCTACATTTCCCATGAACACTATGTCGTGACGTGTAATGCAACCATTGGCTACGTGATACATCCAAGCATGTGTGGTCGATTGGCCGAGACCGCGAGTATACAAAGCAGTGTTGCCAACTTGGCGACTTTTCAGACCCCCCTGGCGACTTTATTTCTCAAAATCGACTAGCGACAAATCTGGTGACTATTTCTGACCGTGGGAAGCAATACTATGGAGCATTTTCCTAAAAAAACAATGTATATAAATAATCCCTCTCAATCATCACTTATGACCCACTAGAAGTGTGTGGTGGTGTATTTATCTGCAGAGACACTGCACCCTGCCTGGATTTTCTTATTTTATTATA